>JASANE010001059.1:0-21264 GCA_030248225.1 Trileptium ribeirensis
ATAATATCTCTTATACGCTATGTGTCTATACAGTTTAAAAAATTCGAATATATATAATGGATGATACTTTATTTAACATTTGAAGAGCTTAATTCAGATAACGTAACCGAACAATTCTGCTGTCCGGTTCCACAATTCTGACAATCATCCACCTTTCTAAGACGTGTTCTACTTAGACCAAAAATCGAAAAAAACTTTTGACCAGCTTGAGACCAAATAAATTTTAAGACAACTGCCGACGGGATTCCAACTGAGTTTGCAATCTATCCTCGACATACATTTCGTTGCTAGTGAATGAAGCCCAACGCCCCTGTAATTGTAATAACCGTTCAGATACACCTTTACGCACATCACCCGTTGCCGCAACAGCGCACAGGCTGTGAGTGTCAAAGGCAGATTGGTCATGGTGCTCCACAGAGGACGCAGAAATCCAGACTGGTCTGCTGTCTTCTAGGGCCAAAGAAACGCCGCCGAGGACCCGATGCCGCCGCACCCCGGCTAAAGCGAAAAGGATGATCGTCATCATCACCAGTCCCAGAAGATGAACACGTTTGCATATCAAGAACAACATTTTTCTTAGCCGACAGTACAAAATCTTTCGATTCGTTCGAAGCAGACGCGGACCTATAACCGATCGAATCAAACAGAACGACTTCGTTCCTCCACGTCTTATTGTTTTTGTTTATTAATAACTGTCTTTCTTTAATAACTTCATGTATTCAGACATCATCAAACCTCTGTCCTGGTAACGGTAGGTCAATTTTGAATATTTTTAACCGGCTTCTTCATTGATCGAAAAAAATTTTAAATGAGCAACATTTGACTTAAACTTAAAATCAAATTGAGAAATAACAACTGAAGCTGTCAAATCGGAAGATTGCGAATCTGAAGATAATAATAATAATAATAATAAAGAAACATTTATAAAGCGCCCTTTTCGCCGGAGCGTTACAAAAGCGCTGACAAATTACATATAAGAAAACACAAACAAGGATTGTACAAACCACGAATACATAGACAATTGAAATATTCAGTATAGGTATAGTGACAATACCGTTTTTTTACATATATACATTTTAATACACACAATCAAACAAGATCTAAACACTGATGAATTGTCATTGACGAGGAAATAAGTGAGTTTTAAGTTTAGATTTGAACGCAAATAGCGTTAATTCAGAGTCCCTTAATGATCGCGGTAATGTGTTCCATAGTGAGGGCGCTTGAAAGGCGAATGTTTTTGTTCGTGTGCCGTGTGTTTGGAGTAAACGTTCACTCGATAGGCGCGGTGTCGCTGCTGAGTGCAACATGTTGGCCAAGTATTTGGGTTCATTTGAAGCCAACACATTGTATACAATTACTAAAATTTTAAACGTAATTCGTTCTCGAAGAGGTAGCCAATGAAGACGTCGTAATACCGGACTAATAGGATCCCATTTTGCTGAGCACGCAACTATTCTTGCAGCGGTGTGTAAAGTTCGGCGTAGAGGTTGCATGATGTACGTTGGGACATTTAAATATAAGGCGTTACAATAATCAAGTCTACTCATAAGATCTAGTTTTCCTACGTTTAACAGGTTTTCTATGCCTACCCACATAACAAAAGACCAACAAAAACAATCAGAGAAAACTGTAGGTAACGACAAAAAATCGCCTGTAAGCTCACAGTTTTAGCGTAGGCGATTTCTCTCGACAAATTGCAATATCTCAAATAATAATCGTGACTTAGATATTCAACTTTCTCAATTGAAACACCACCGAGCATAAGAGATCCATGATATATAAATAGGAAATATATCGAAATTCAAATACGACTTCGCTCAAATTACAATATTTTGCAGCATCAGATTTTAAAGTTATGAATTGAAAACGTGATAAAAACCGTCAAAACGAGCTAAAAAATATATACTTATGTTAAATTCCCAGATACTTTTCTGGTGGGTGCACTATAGCTGTGCGCATGCATAAATTGAGGCTGCAGGACGCACGTAAATCGAGAACTTGTCTACCGCTGCTAGGCTCATACGCGTGGGCTCAGAAATTTTTTCACGCTCAAAGCCCTCAAATTACAAAACTATATGAGCATGAAAGGAAGTTGCTATATAAACATTGTATATGTAACAAAGCTATTGGTCTGTAATTAGTTTCAATTTGTTTTTATTTTTTCAGTCGATTGGTTACACAATGGATAATGTGATCTATATCCGCAGAAGACCATCATCAGCCCAATCTGCTCCAAAATGAACGTTTGCCGACATTGTAAAATTATATACTTTCGTGTTTCTTTCGACAGTTCTGAATCAACGAGCCTGGCAGTGACGGCGGGCGCACAATGACAGCCTTTCACTCAGCGCACACTGAGAAGAATCATTAAATGTTTCAATCAGTTTCTAAATCCAACAACAAAGCATTTGGATGGCGACGACTAAAAGAAAGCTTGCATAGCGAAAAAGAAATCAACTACGTCTTTCAGACAGCGACCACTAAATTGAACCATTTAGTTTTTTAAAGCGTGATAAATAAAGGAAACCTCTTAATCAAACGAACATAACTCTTCCCAGACCGTGCCTTTTTGACAGCGTCAAGTAAAAAGAATCACACAGTTTTTCAAACAGTGATCATTAAAAGGGACCACCTCGTCATTTCGATGGCGGTCAGAAAAGAGAACCAAATGGTTTCCTGGACATTGACCAGTAAAGGCAAGAGTCAACGATGGTCGACCCTGGTGAAGTGTGTGACAAGCGGTCCGTCGCGGTAGTTTTCAACATTAAACACACCCCGGTCCCCACTTCTTGTGCAAATGCTGTAATGCATGTGTGCAATTTAACTGAGTGTATCACTGTTGTTCGTTCGTAAAATTATGAACTGAATCCTGCAAGAATTGTTGCCATTATTCTGACATTGGTATACGTAGTTTAGCGAACTCGAACAGGGTCTGTGTGGTGTATGAACGTAATTTATTAATTTCGTGCATTTGTTCGCGTTCATCATTTAATATGCTGCATCGCATAGCTGCCGGTGTTCGCGGTATATCTGCATTATTATACTCTGCGCTAAAAATTTGTTAGACAAGGGTTTTAAGTGTATCCGGTCGCTAAACTGCGATGGTGAATTGCAAAACAGTGACTACAAACAGAGCCACCGCGTTGCTGGGTTGTTGGAACAGATTTGTGCGTCTGGGTCTGTGGCGCCGCGTGTAGCTGCTGGTACCCACTGTCCGTGAGTTATCCATGACCCGCAGTTATCGGTATCCGCAGCATGCACAGATCTGAGCCGCATATTTAATTTCGACAAACCTAGTGACCCACATTATTGAACAACGGAAAAAGAGTTGAATTCATATCCGTGAGAGCTTAAAATCTATTTGGAAGGATTCGTTTTATGCTGAAAATAAAGGAAAAACTATCTCGTCATAAAACAATATGCGCAATATTGACAGACGTCAAATTCCAAATAACTAGATTTTCGGCAATTTTCTTTATAAAAACGAATCTAAGGTTTTTCAGTGGTTTTGACTGTAGTTGAGATTTTGCAACTCGAGGCACCACCATATGTAATAATTAGTAGTCGAAAAAATAATAATCCACTAAAATCGTTACAAAGTTTGGCCACTGTCAACTTTTGGGGCCGAAGTATAATGCATGCCATTCCGTTCTCGATATGCTAAGCCTAAGCTAATGTCCTTATATGAGACATACACTAAGTTTGAGCCTAAGTCGGGGTACTGCCGCGCCCCGACCCCCCGCTCTAAGCTGTTCTTTTTTCTAACGTTATAACGTCCGGCCTTAAAGTTGACATGGGCCCAAAGTTTGATGTTCGATATAACTGCTGGATGGTATCACCAAGAAAGATGATATGGTCGTTATGTAAAGTCAATTGAACGATAGAATGCGCCCAAATTCTGCGAAATTACTTGCATGCAACACAGTCACTCTAATAGCTGATTGTTTGCAACTGTGCAAACTTTGTTTTAGCGAAATCAAAATGAAATTGAACAAATTCTGCTCGTAACACAGAGAAACACCGCGAAATGCGAACTCACGCTATATATCGCGATATACGCATTGCGCTATATTATTCGCAAATATATATTTCGGTTTACATGTCAGAAATTTGGAATGCAAATGATTGAGTTATTCGCATTTAAATGCAGCACAGTATGGAATTGACAGCACAAAATGCCATCTGCATGAATTGCAAGTATATAAGCACCACTGTTGTATTTAAATTTTACAATTATTTAGTGTGTTGTATGTATATTTCCACATTTGAAGTGGTAAACATCACTGGAAATGACTGATTTTGCTCAGACAATATTGTCGTAGCAGCTGTTAACCTGATTTATATGTTTTACAACTATGTTACAAATTAGATCAAGGCATTTATTGTCTATACGTTCGTACATATAAATTAATAATGAATGCAAGCCACAAATTTACACATAGAGCTCTTTTAGTTTTTCGGCGAAAAAACCATTTTGTTGGCAAAAATTTGATGTTCACTTATGAGTCGACCTAAGCATAGACTTCATTTACGCTAAGGCATAGACTTACTTAGCCTCAATATTAAGAAGATAAAGCATTATACGATAACCATAAAAATATCACTTGGAAAGCCAGTTGTTTGAGGAAATTTCATAACAACATATAACTATGTCTCTATAACTAAATATAAACTATATATAACTACAGATGTAACACACTGTTATGTATAGTTTATATTTAGTTATACCTAATCCCGCAATGGAGGACCCTATATATACATATACATAGTTATATATGTACAACTATATATATTGAACATACTTGCTCATAAGAGGTGTGGGAGCTTATCCCTCTGAGGCGTTGGACCCCTAGGCGCAAAGCGCCAATGTCTTCTGACATGTCGCCCAACCCTCCCGCCATCCACTCGCGGCCCGGTAGGTGCAGAACGTTTAGGCGCCAAAGGCACCTTAGGGCGAACCGGCTGGTCTCCCCGAACCTCGGACTTGGTGCATGTATGATGGTTACTAGATGCCTACTTTTTGATCACGGACACTGTCGTTTTAATAGCGCTACACAAACGACTACCCATGTGAGATGCGATGTTAGGTGTAAACTTTAGTAACTACCCGACAAGTATAAATTCTTTACCACACAAATTCTGACGAACAAGAAACCAGCTAATGAGTACAAAAAATAAGGTAAATTGATTAGTAAATCGTCGTTGTTCTGCTACAGCTAGAAATTGCTTTACACTTGTCTTATCGGCATTTGGTCGCTTGTTAAATTCGCAGTCAGAGCGTAGACAAGGGCAGAACTGGAGGGGGGCCAAGCTTCTCGTAGAACCAGGCGTGCCCACCCCCTGTGAAGGATGACAGAAAAGCGAACTTCATACCTGTGACGCAAGTTGGGTCCGCTGTGCCTCACGTAGTAAATCCTGTGCCAAGTTCTTGCTAATTCCCTGTTCCCAGTCTGAACAGTTACCGTTTTATATTAAATCAGGCCAAATAATAATAAAGATTGAAAAGATATTAAAGACAAATTTTAGTACGTCACTACGTCAGATCTATGATATCACCAATTTTAAAGAGAACCCTAGAATTTCGCTCTCAGTTTAAATCGCTGACATCGCCAGCACCAGGAGATTCATTTTTGTTTAGAAAAGCGCTCAAGCTATGTCTCAAAAATTCGCAAAATTAATGTTGAGTTTTTCTACTGCCGAGCTTGTATATTCCATTTCATTTGTATCAGTGTGCATACATTATTAATTTATAAGAATCATTCTCTCGCACAAATATTGTGATAATTATCAGACCATTACGAGAAGAAGCAATAGTATATATCAGGCATCATATTACGCCATCCGACCAACCCTCCCCTAATGACACTCGAAATCAAAGCCTGTCTCAAAACATTCCAGCCACCCCATGAAATTCGAGGCCTCCTGGACGGGATTCCAGCCACCCCCTTATGATATTCGATTCCTCTCTCACGATATTAGAGTCATTCCCATAGGAGGAGTGCAAAGGAAGTTTCTAATAAATTTAAAATTAAAACGGTTATATAACTACTACGCCGATAAGTGGTAAACCAATACCTAAATTTCATGCTCGGTACGACAATATCACTGCTCGAGCTACACTTATGTTGTCTACACAATTGTGAGTGCACATTATTAATGCGCTATTTTTGTTATCATTTATTGCAAACATATAGTCCTGAAATTTTTTGAATACGTTGAGAGAACATGGTACAAACTGTATCGTAATCGTTAATGTTTAATGTAGAAAATTTGGCAAACGTAACGTCTAGGGGTATTTACTGCGTGCTATGCCATTCTCATTATAATAAGCCTAAGTATTAGCCTGTTTTTGCCTAAGATATGTTACACTTGACTTAATCTAACGCCAAAGCTTAACTATCGAATCCCCTTGCTAAGCTGTTCTTTTTTCTATTCTATCGGTGTAACGTCCGACCCCAAACGGTGAGACGAGTTAAAAATTTAAATTTCCAAGATTTTCTTGTTAAAATAATTGTAAACTTATTGACTGCCAACATTTTAGACAATTTAACCGCTTTCGTTAGCGGTTACCGTCCACCCTTCTATCAAAGTGTAAAACAGTCAAATCGAATAAGAAGTAGTTTTGTCTAATCAAGTTTTTCGATCGTCAATATTGTATATTTAATTTAATTTGTGCTAAAGTTCTATTGGCG
Organism: Trileptium ribeirensis; assembly: GCA_030248225.1. Classification (NCBI taxonomy): domain Eukaryota; kingdom Metazoa; phylum Nematoda; class Enoplea; order Enoplida; family Thoracostomopsidae; genus Trileptium; species Trileptium ribeirensis. Next base: position 6,696 of record JASANE010001059.1, read on the forward strand.
TCCGTTAACTGTCGTGGTAGTGGTTCGACTAAAGTTGTTGTTGAACATGACAAAGGAGTTATCGGATGATCGACAATATAAAAGCCGCCCTCTAGCTATGATTTATGATAAAACAATTTCAACAGCTACAGTCCGGCAATACAATTTTCAAAAGATGAATTCTCAGTTTTAAGGTTACCAGGAGCTAGCGGGGGGGTTATTGTGGCCTCGTCCTCGTAATATTGTTTTCGCCCCTAAGAGAACAGTTGAAAAATACCAGTTTCATATCTATATACTGCCGATTGGATTATTATTGCTGGCCAACAACTATAACTGCGAAAATTTAATTGCATTTGTTTCCTCTGGTTATAAATTAATTAATGCAGATGTTGCCTCTAATTTTTCACCTATTTTTCTATAAATTTTACGTAATGGAACATTTTAAAAATATAAAAAAATTTTGCACCCATGAAATAGGCTTGCCACCTAAATTTGGTTTGCTCCCCCTAAAATAGAATTCTGACTGCGTGCCTGAAGGTTATTACACGTAGGAAACACTGACGTCCGCTGTATGCATGAATATACTTAAGGTGACCCCGCCAAACATTATTTTGTAATGACCGATATTAAATCGCTAACCATTGTTATAGAAAATATGCTAAATTTCGTTCAGTTAATCGCTAGCCGAAAATTGGCAAAATCAAATTAATTACCAAAAATTATACCCTGTGTTCGAACTGAATTTCGGAATTTTTAAATTGCAGAAATGCGGTTCGCTAATGCATAATCACTTAAATTTGAATAATTCAGTGTACGCTGATATATTTAATGGAAAAATGACATCACAAACCTGTAGTTAAGCTCTTGGTGTTCGCAACCAAACCGATTTAACAGCTCTTCGTCAAATTGTCGTTGTCAAATATTTGGACAATTTTGCTTGAATTTTCGCGAACACAAAATGGCTAGATTTCAATCGCGAGCGGTGTGTTCGCGAACAGTTTTAGGTCGAGCTTCAATTGGCCAAAAAGCCATCCGTAACAATTTTTATACAAAATTATACAATGGATGGTTGGTGGAATCACCTTAAGTTTACGTGTGCACTATTAAATTCATATTAAGCGAAAAACTGTTAAAGGAGGTTTGGTTTTACGCAATATGTAGTATAATCAAAAGAGAATTTTTGTTAAGAAAATGTTGTAATCAACTACGCCCAGAATTCCTTGGAGGCTGTCGAATCAAACACATTGAGAACTCCACAGCAAGAGACGGTAGTCGATACCACAAAGAGTTAAGCATTGCAGTCGACATTTCCAAAACAACTTAGGTCGTGTAGCAAGTCTATCTTGTAATCCATGGTAGTAAGCTCAAAAACAACTTTAATATAAATGACTTATATTTTTGCGCGAATTCTTGAGATTTTGCGGAATCGAGATTTAAAGTAAAAGCTGAGCCGGGCTTCGAAGCTACATTTAGATATCGCCTTGAGCCGAACCTAGCGGCCAGTATGAGACAGCGGGCACCAGTCCCGACTAATTTTCAAAAAAGGTCAGATCGGCTCGTTATAATCGAGTTAACATGAAGCCCTAATGAATTGCCATCGGAATACACTACTTGATTTATAAGTAAAAAGATTTAGTTAGCATTTGTTCGTTTCGTGGTTTAATTATTCGCCGATGGCTGTGAAAAAAAGAAATGTTTCTAGCCAAAGCGAGTCTAATTAGTTTTTTGGTAAACAAACAGAGCCGAAACGGAATTTTGTTTGATTGAAACGAGCCAAGGGATACTTACCAGCAAATTGCGTAAAGGGGCCGAGCCTATGAAAATTTGAAACGGATCTGGTCGAACCTAAAAACTCAATCTCGTTGTCACGACTACAATTTTTCTAAGCAAAAATTTACGTTGTGCCAAGTCTAACGGTGCTAAGTCTGGGTAATCTCAGTTGTGATCGTCGTGGTTGGGCCTCTTAAGTGTGAGAATTCAAGGTCATTGGAATACTATTTCTACAATGAAATACCATCTTACAAAATTATTATGTGGAGTATAATGCTCGTCAGAGTTGGCTAGATAGGATATTGGCATCGTGAGATGTGATATTCTGCATGAAAACAAGCGAAACTTAGTATTGAATGAATAGTCATTTAGTGGGTGCAGTCACGCAATGTAGGACAGAAATGGCAAATCAATGCCACTGCAGTTATAAAGCATTTCAATAGCGATTTAATAACACCGGTAGGCTTTTAATACTAACGTGTTGCACTGTAATTTAGGTTTAAGCTTGGTGTTAATATAATGAGCTAAATCAACTACAAGCAAGGTTTAACAAAAAACAGTGTACCATAAACCATGAAACAGTCCATATCTAAACTGAAATATTTAGTTGTGATTTGGTAGTACTAAATTTGAAAATAGTCAAGAACATGCTGTAGCAACTTATTCACAATCAGAAAATGATGCGCTTATGTTGTGATCTACGTATGGGCGTCTTCATAGAGTTTTTAATTAATACATAGTAGAAATATCAAATACATCATTAATGTGTAATATAGAAACAAGGTTTGTCCCAAAACACAAAACTGTTACTCGCCATAAACGAACTTGCAGGCGTTAAGAAGTCAGCCTTTTAGCTTAAATAGAAATTTTGCCCTCTCAAAGTTCTACTGAATTTATAATTAAAAATATCGTGCGGGCACTACTGTATAAATTGAATCGGTGTCAATTAACTTTAACATTTGGAGAGTTAGGTTAATGTTTCAAAAAGGAAAATTAGGGTACAATTACACGTTTAACAAAAATAGTTTTCGAAAATCAGTGCAGCCCGACTCAGCTTTGCTGGTTACCGGAATTTCGAAAACTTGATTTTTTCTTCAACATAACGCTCGGTGAAAAAACATGGCTCGTTTACGTCAAGCCGATGCTATGTAAGTCTAAAATAAGCCGTTTAATAAAATGTTCCGAGAATATATTCACGACCAATAATTTATGTGCAAAATTATTATAAACACAACAGCATTAGTAAATTTAACACTGCAAAAATGAGTTGGTAACTGCAGTTAACACGCGCAAAGACTTGATGTACATTCTGTATCAAAGTTCACCCTAAGGCAATTGATACAGAATGAACACAAAACATGAGAGAATGAAGAAAATCAAAGCGAAATTTAACACGTTTCGATAAAAGTGTAATAATTCGACATTGAAAAATTAAAGATTAATCGCCTTATGAGTCGAATTAGGCAGGATCCGCCTTGCTTTGTGTAAATCGATGTATAAATAGTCTTACCAGTTATTGTAGTAGTGAACGATAAGTATAAGAAATAGCACTGAAAGCGTCCACGAGCGATATAAACGTTGTTGGACCAACCAGGTTTCGAACACCGGCCGCTAGTTACAACAATAACAATTAAGTTTATTAACTAAAGGCATACTGGTATCCATGAAGCCAGCGTAATGAGGTTTGCATCGTACGTTTAAGACCATCATTGCGAGCTCACAACTTAGGCAACGGTTTACGAACTGTCTGTCTACTAGTAAATTTTTTGTACAAACAAAAATAAAATACGATATATTTGTACCGTACAATCGCGTGTTAATAAATTGGTATTTGGTCGAGAAGTGAATAATTCCGTTTCTGTCCTACACCGGCAATAACCGATAGAATAACTACAAAGAGAAAGCGTGAAAGGAGTCAATGCATTTTCACATCAGAGATTTCAACTATACAGCAAAAGTTGATTCAAGTTAACTTTATTTAGTGCCTTTCGAAATATTCGCGAGTCGCGGGCTGCTACCAAGCTTTCCGAACCAACACAGCTTTGTAATTTATTCCTTGGATTAATAGCCCACACTGGAAAACTATGGTGGCAAACTATGGTTTAAAGTGTTTCACAAGAACTTAGGTTTAATAATTTTTGATGTCCCCGTGAGTTAGAATATGAGTTGTGAGACAGTATAAATAGGTTTATGACAAATGATTCGACAAAACCGCAATAATGCCCTGTTTTAAATTAAAAACGGTCTAATTCCAAATGCTCAATATTAAAGTATAATAATCTTTCGTTATATGTTAAGTCAAAAATGCCAATTACGGCTGCAAGCCTAAGAGTGAAATATCGTTGTACTTTTTTCCAGTTTGTCAATTTCTAACAAATGTGAAGGCGATCGTACTTGACTAGGCTATTCCAAGATAGGGTGCACGTACGATAAATATGACATTTTCAAGAAAATAGGGTCACAATTTATAAAACAGCCTAGCAGCATATTACTTAGTTGATATGTTTTTGATATGGTTATATTGGTACTTGTGTCGTTACTGGTGATAACGCCTAAAACTCTTTAGACTGAGAGACGGAAGGAATTATGTTTTGAATATAATACATGAAATTTGGGTTTCGTTTCCCGCTATCTAACATATGCATTTCGGACCAGAAATAGACAATTGCAACGTTTTTGACCAATCGCCCAAAGAGACGAAAGAATTTTGAATACGCACCGCGGCATAATTATCTCACTATGTCATAAATATATATACATCAGCGGCAAAAAGCTTACAATTAATATAAATACAAAAAGGAAGGTGGTTTATATATTGATGGTCACGACCTTTAGGCTAACGACTGTTCACTAGCTGCAGGTCTTTTAACGACTGTTCACTAGCTACGGCCTTAATGCCCGATGCAAACCTCGTTACCCAGACTTTGCCAGTTACTAGTATGCGTTTGGTTAATAAACGATTTTGTTGTTGTTGTTGTTTGCTGTGTCATAAATAAGTTGGTCCTAGAACACCGCCTTGAGTCACTCCTGATATAACGTCGTTGTGAGAATCAGAATAAGTATTGATTAATTTTACTTAGAAAGTTAATTTTGAAGAAAAGCAGTTATCCAGTGTAAAAGGGAACCACTATTTGAGAGTTTCTGGAGAAGTTAGACACGTCAGACCGTATCGGACGCTTTCGCAAATCAATGGAAGTAAAGTCATCTGATTTGCTGCTATCTAACTTATATGACCGTCACTAATAAAGTCAGTTAGCTATTTACATGCTGACTTTTTTGAAATTAATCCATGTTGATTTGGACAAATAATATTATTACGTTTCAAATAAACTGTAAAATAGTTATTGATATAGATTTCATTATTTTACAACAATCGGAAAGCAATAATACTAGTCTGTAGTTTAAAGCATTTGATGAGTCGCCTTTTTATATAGAGGAATAACATCAGCACGCAACCATTTATGAACGATTGTTCAAATATATGCGATAGCGGAAAAATGAATCACGAAGGTTTTTCAGACAATATTGTATACAGCCGGCACTAGAGTAACTGTGTCTAGATCTCAAACACACCCCATAAATTAATAAACGATGCGTGGAGAAAAGGCGACCCATGAAATATTGTTATAAAGCACATTACAATACTGAGTTTGAACAACATATCTGTTATCCCTAACAAAATATGGAGATAATGCATTCGCCAGAATATCTGGACGTATTGTGTCATTACTACTTAATTCGCCGTGTATTGTTTCGAGAGCACTAGCACCTGATTTAACAAATCGTCTGTTTTTGACGTATCTAAGAATGTAGTTCCGATGGTCACTGTCTGATATTTTTCTACAATAGTTCGTTTGAAACGAATAATTGCTTCAAAGCATTTTCAACTATGCTTGTATACTTCAAAATCTGAAGTCAATGTGCTTATTTTCCATAGTTTTGCGTTGAGGAATAGAAGTTTCCTGATAAACAGAAGGTACGAGGCCCCAGCTTTTCTGCGGTTTATTACAACCTTTGAAACGAAAGTGTCACAAGCATTAGTTTAGTATAACAGTGAAAATATTCCACCTGTCGTCAACAGTGAATGCACCATGCAACATAAAGTCCAAATTAATTCGCAAAAGATTAAAAATAGAAATCAAAATTTGCATGCCTAAAATAGGTTCTTAATAAAATTAAGTATTTATGAATAGGTTCGGGGTTTACGGTTGCAGGGTTCAAATATCCAGTTATATGAAAGTCAATAGATGTATGGTCAGCAAAGTATTCATCCCTACTTATACTTGAGACATTTACCGGCGAGTTGTTAACAACAAATCTATACAGCTTCTCTTATGTGTGGAAAAAACATCATTTGCTATAAAGCTAGTTCCTGAACACAGTGCATAAAGCATGTTTTAAGAGAATAACTTGACCACAAGTAATTATGCCAACTGATATCGGGCAAATTAAAATCGCCAACACTGGTTATACGACAGGCAACACTGCACTGCTTTCTTAAGCAACTGGATAACTGAGACATATGTAATGTATCAGAATTTGTGTGTCTGTCAGAACCTACTAGCCCATGTCTTGACAGAATGAAAACATCAATCGCTACAATTTCTAAAAAATTGGGTTTAGGTTAAAAGTAGGTACCGGAGTTTGTCACTAATGCTAGCGTACATTAGCAGCTAGACAGCCTACCATTGGTTAGTATAATGGATCGAATGTAACACATCGACAAATGGAATCTGATAATTGTTCTAATTTCTGACGGAGAGCGTGGGCAAAATAAACAAACAAAAATTTTGTACGAAAAATGGTAAATGAATTGAAACTGAAAATACAAACTGCGAGGCGGTTCCGACCTGCGTTTCTTCAACTTTTTCGGCCTGTACTAAGTCTACTGCCTTAACTGGAGCCATATATGGCGTCCTCATCGGTTATTAACGACGTATGCTAGTCTGCTCGAAGCGATTAAAAAATCAAAAACGTGTGTGGCCCACTGGGTGTGAGGCAACCATTTGGGGTGCTGTCGCGGGTCCTGGTAGCAGTCAGCCGGATCCACAATTTTTCGGTAAATAACTGTATCTGTTTGAAAATTAAGGCCAGATATCGCTCACAATATATTGCAATAATTATTCTAAGGCTGTTCCGAAATTCGACTCATTCATTACACCAATTTAATAATTATAATTAAAATTTGACGTACTTACTCTAGAAAAGTCAAGTCCAATCAGCATTTTAAACGAGCATAATTTGACATTGGTTTGACCATCTGTTTAGGGAATTATCAACTGTAACAGTATGTACAGTTGACGGATCGATGTATATATATAATATATTGATTATGCGTTCATGCGATATAATTTTATATAGTGTATTATGATTAAATTAGTGAAAACATGCACTGAGCAAAAAATTTCCACAACGAAATGAAATTACAATTGCACTCCTACGTTGCTTTTGCAACGAAGGTTTTGTCAAACCACGGGATAGGCGGAAGCTTCTGCATGAACGGACGCTTAACGGCGGGTTGCAGCACAACTAAAATGTACTTTATAACCAATTCACTCCAATAGAATATTAAGCAGGCTTAGCATTATGATGAAAATAAATAAGTACTTTTAAACTTAATTAACAATCCCAGTCGCAAAACAAATTTTGGGTGATTTAGCCCATGTAACATGGCGCTGGAACTTGCGTTGTACTAATAATAAATGGTTTTGCTACAGTGCCAGTAGTAAAGCTGGTAGCTACAAAATTTGGAAAGCCATTAGCTAAAGTTGATTTAAACCAGTTTTAAAAGAAACCTTTTACTAATGTGACATTTACTTCTCTTATTCCTGTTAACGCTTGGTCAGATAACTAACTATATGGAAGTGGAACTTCTATTTTCTGGTCATATTTCAGTTTTTTAACTCATCGTAACCATACTTTTAATGCTGTAGAAATTATATGTATATGAAACTGGTATGTTGGTAGTCGGTAAGCCATTGCCTAAATTGCAAGCTCGCTATGATGGCCTTAAGGGCCTATCTCGTACCGATGAATTTACGGTAGCCAGTGTGTAATTTGATAATAAAGTTTCTTGTTGTTTTACATGACATTAGATATTGCAGCTCCACGGGATTTGCATCCAGAGTTAAGTTCATCAAGTGCGAGTTCAACCAACAGGAATGGCTAGATTGGAACATTCTTTATCTGCCTAATATTGTGGTGGTAATATGACATGTAGCATTTATTTAGAATATACATGACAATTTTAAAAGACCATTGAATACACGAATTAATCCAGAAAATGGGCTAAATACTGTTATATTTCTGGCAAAAGGTTTAGATAGCATTTGAAAAACCTGTTTAGTTAATTAAGTAGCTTTTTAATTAAGTAATTTCTTGAAATTGTGATGTGGATAGGAGCAGAATCTGAATTTCATTTATGAGTTATTTTTATAACACAATTTAAAAGGTATGCTTATGGAACAATTGCCACATTTGTAACATGTTTATAGCTTTCAGATAAGCGACTGACGTGCAAAGTAGTCAAACACTGATAATATAAGTTATCATTTTAGATTCGCGCAGGATTGCCATGAGGGACATTGAAAGGACGCGTACCTTCCCCTATGTTGGCTGTTGTATCTCCAGTTTAGGGCAGTTACTAATCAAAGTTTTTCAACTTTTAACCGTCAGATCGATCAATTCAGTCAAATGTCCCATTGTGTAGATTTCCTCTGGCTAAAATTTTCTGGCGACCTCTCTACTTACATAGCAATATTTTAATAAATTTTATATTACAGTAAAATAGTTTATTACGAAAAATATTAATGCTACATAATATGGCAATAGTTTATTGCGAAAGACATGTATAAATGGTGCACAATATAGCATGAGACTCTCTCTATTCCGATAAAAATCAGTGTACAGTTCTGGTGCAAACAATATTCACACATCAAAAAAGTTTACGACAAATCATGTTTCCCCGAACAAACATTTCAGTGACATTTGGTATAATGTTGAGGTAGCCTCGTAGTCTCAAACTACAGCATTAATGTGGAATAACAAAATGACCACAAGTAAACGCCAAGCAGACATTTTGCCAAAGTTTGCTCTGGGAGGTAAAGCCATCAATGCAACTTCGAAACTTAGGCTGTATTTTACCTACTACCGGTCGGTGTAACAGCAACAATAACGGAGCCATACGCAGGAAACTATTGAAATTTTATAAAACCGATTATTCATATAGATGCACAACGACTACTAATAAAATATTATAACGACTCTAAGCCTCAAACTATATTTACATCAAATTCCTCGTTCCAAAGAGTAAGCGGAATAAAATACATCTGGTACTTATTGGACACATCCCCGAATTACGCTCATTGATAGTAGCGATTGGATACACATAGTATAACCATTGAACCAACTAATATAGTCCTCTAACCCATTTAGACATAATTATTAGCTCTTTGGAAACTCTCCGAAATAAATTTTTTTCTTCTTAACAAAAACCATAACCCATGTCGCTCTATTCTGTGCTAGAGTTGCTGAATTTTATGACCGTAATTAAGTGGAATTTATATTACCACCGCTCCGCAATCCGACGAAGCTAAAGTAATTCTTCCAATGCCAAAGATATCCAGTTTGCACTGATGCAGTTTCAAGGCTCTGATCAGCATCACCACAATGAGCCATTTCAATTTCTCATAAAAAACAAGAGCAAGCGCAATATTATTGTCTTCAATGTACCAGCAGAATGAACCGAATGAGGTGAATGTAAGTACGGCGATACTGATGGTCAAACGCTGTTCAATAGTCATTAATAAAAAAAGTTTTATGACTATCTAGTGAAATAATGTTACTGATTTTAAAGCCTTAGTGTTAAATTCTTGCGGATTAAGCAGCGACCAATCCTCAACTATCTGCCGCAACTGACGATATCAAGACACGTCGGATGGCATTCTACTTTGCCGTGGAATCCGCAACAATTTAGCGCGCACCACTCCGACAAAAGTAATATGAAAATCACCGGACTGTGGGTGGTTTGATATGGAGTGTCGCTTTATCAGCATGTATTTTATAATGACTGCAGACAGGCGTAAAGTAGCAAACCGTACGTCAGGAATCTTTTCGGGGAGAAATTTGTCGCTTACAAACTCTTAAATTGTACGTTGTACTTTAGACTAGAAGTTATGCTACCAGCACCCCCCAAAACGCAGACTCCAGTAAGCTTCGTATAGATATTAATCACCGCTACAAAGAGTGCGTAAGGAAAATGGTATGTCACTTACTTGCACTCTGAGGTAAAACCTGCGTTTGTTGGCAAGGGTGGTTTCGGCTCCACACCATCATTTCTGGGGATCTTCATGCATTAACCCCCTCTCACCTCGTTTTATGTTGGTGTGTCGGAAGCACGCGTCCCTGTTTCGAGGATGGTTGGTTTGCGAACAATATCGACCTCTCCTAAAATTAGGTGGTCATTTGCAACATTACCACGCCGCTATACTAAAGTACGAGTCCAACCCACCCTCCCACAAAACGTTAGTGTTCGGTGCATGAATTAACCCATAAGATATTGCAGCTACTGGCAGAGTTCTACATTTTAGTTGTGCGGCACATAAAAAAAATTTTAGTAAAACCTACTAGATGCTTCTTAAAGGGCGTTGGGACTTACGAGATTTTGATGCACAGCAAAGTTTTTTTAAGTTACGTTGTTTGTAATAAACCTATGAGAAGTGTCAGAAAGTGGAAAAAGCGACATCCGGTCGGAAATAGGACTAAATTTTAAGTAGATTATGCATTTATGACCTATTTAAATTTAAAAATATAAAAATTAATTTTATTAAAAATGTAAGTATATTTAAAACAATGAATTTAGCTATCAAAAGAACGTCTGCAACTTTTAACTATGTCTTAGCTTACACAGTTACTTAGCGTCATCTCCATTCTTCATGCGACTCGAAGTATCACGCAAACAATGGCAGAGTAAAATGCATTCATGGTTTCGCGTTCCCAGATTCATCGCCATTCAAGTTTGGCGAATCGTTCATCTTCGTCCACGGATTGAGGCCGGCTTCCAGATGAATAGAATGACGTCGCTTTTCAGCAAGACTCTTGTATGCAGAACATACCACCAGGATACCGTCGCGCTCTGCGATGGATTTTTGGAGACTTTCGGATCGTACTGCATCCGCAATGAATTGATGTTGCGAGAACCCACATTCAAAGCACTCAATGCATCGCAATGCATCACCATCAACGTCGCATTCACTACAAAGCTGTGCTCCGAGAATTGCTTATAATTTTTGAGGCTGAAGGTTGTGTCGGGGCCAAGACGTTCGCAATTTCATCTGAAGGGGTTAATGCGGCGTTGATTGAGTTTGACAGTTTGCTGATAGAAAGCAAAGAGTAGGTTTATTTATATTCTTAATATATACTAGTGAAGCTCTCTTGCGAGCCAGAATTCGAGTGGTGAGAACAATCCCCCGAAGCATAAGTGTGAAAAATATTTGCCACACAATATTTTTGACACTCGCAATGAGCTTGTCGGCCCAGAAAACCCCATATCCGACACTAAAACCAACAATAAACGCACATTCAGGTGCTTTTCCCACGACTTGTCAGCAAAAATTTCGAAAACGTCATTTTTTATGCCAAGTATGAACCAGAAGTGTAAAAAATATTTGGCCAACAATATTTTTAACACTTGCAATGAGTTTATCTGCCCAGGAAACCCCATATATGACACTAAAAGCAACAAAAACACACATTTAGGTGCATTTCCCACGTTTTTCACCAAATATGAAATTTGGCGCCAACTATAAGCTTATAGACTCCAGATTGGGAAGTAGTTGAAAAACTTGCTATATATCATTGGAAAGCCCTGGTAAAGCTACATGGAATAGGCCTATTAGTTTGAGGAAACCCCGTGTACTTATTGAGAAAAGTCGCAAAAACTGGAGGGGGTGCCCGAAAAATGGGCCAAAATGACGTCATTTTGCCCCATAACTTTTCTCACGGCAAAAAATTCAAAAATCAGTCTTCGTCACTACACCTAAATCTACCATTGCGGTTCGAATGAGCTATGGTGCATCAAAATCCGCCCAACCGTTATCGAGATCCAGGTGCGACACACAGACACGCACAGACAGGACCTCCTGAACCCCCTCCAGAGTCAAAATTGAAAATTCTCGTTCCACTCGCAAGCGAAGCGAGCTCATTCCACTCGAATTCAATTATTATTCTGGTGTAACGCCCCAGCTTGCAGTTCCTTATCCTTCAACCTGGATGCAATTTGGTTAAAACCAATGTTTGTATCAGATGGCAAGTCCGCAGTGGTAACGTTGAAACGTGCTAGATGGCCAGGTTCTGCTAGTGAAGCTTCGACGAGGTATAAAATAATATATAGATTCAACTTTTAGTAGCGGACAATGCCGTCGTAAAACTTTTCAAATATGGCGATGAATCTGTAACGCGAAACCATGAATGCATTTTACTCTGCCATTGTTTGCGTGATACTTCAGAGTTGTATTAAGAATGGGAATGACGCTAAGAAACTGTGTAAGCTAAGCATAGTTAAAAGTTGCAGACGTTCTTTTGATAGCTAAATTTTATTTGTTTTAAATATACTTACATTTTAATAAAAATTAAATTTTTATAATATTTTTAAATTTAAATAGGTCATAAATGCATAATCGACTAGACTTTAGTCCTATTTCCGACCGGATGTTGCTTTTTCCACTTTTTTTACACTTCTATAGGTTTACGACAAACAACGTAACTTAAAAAAACTTTGCTGTGCATCAAAATCTCGTAAGTCCCAACGCCCTTTAAGAAGCATCTAGTAGGTTTTACTGAAATTTTTTTTATGTGCCGCACAACTAAAACGTAGAACTCTGCCAGTAGCTGCAAGATCTATGGGTTAATCATGCACCGAACACTCACGTTTTGTGGGAGGGTGGGTTGGACTCGTCTTTAGTATAGCGGCGTGGTAGGTTGGACCACCTAATTTTAGGAGAGGTCGATATTGTTCGCAAACCAACCATCCTCGAAACAGGGACGGTGCTTCCGACACACCAACATAAAACGAGGTGAGAGGGGGTTAATGCATGAAGATCCCCAGAAATGATGGTGTGGAGCCGAAACCACCCTTGCCAACAAACGCAGGTTTTACCTCAGAGTGCAAGTAAGTGACATACCATTTTCCTTACGCACTCTTTGTAGCGGTGATTAATATCTATACGAAGCTTACTGCAGTCTGCGTTTTGGGGCGGTGCTGGTAGCATAACTTCTAGTCTAAAGTACAACGTACAATTTAAGAGTTTGTAAGCGACAAATTTTCTCCCAAAAGATTGCCAACGTACGTAGTTTTGCTACTTTACGCCTGCCTGCAGTCAGTATAAAATACAATGCGCCTATAAGCCTACACTCCATATCAAACCACCGACAGTCCGGTGATTTTCATATTACTTTTGTCGGAGTGGTGCGCGCTAAACTGTTGCGGATTCCACGGCAACGTAGAATGCATCTGACGTGTTCTTGATATTGTCATTGCGGATACAGTTGAGGATTGGTCGCTGCTTAATCCGCAATAATTTAACACTAAGGCTTTAAAATCAGTAACATTATTTCACTAGATAGTCATAAAATTTTTTATTTATGACTATCTAACAGCGTTTGACCACTAGTATCGCATTATTTACATTCAGCATCGCATTCGTTTCATTCTGCTGGCACATTGAAGACAATAATATTGCGCTTGCTCTTGTTTTTATGAGACATTGAAATGGCTCATTGTGGTGATGCTTATTAGAGCCTTGAAACTGCATCAGTGCAAACTGGATATGTTTGTCATTTGAAGAATTACTTTAGGTTTTGTCCCTGTATTGCGGAGCGGTGGTAATATAAATTCCACTTAATTACGGTCATAAAATTCAGCAACTCTAGCACAGAATAGAGCGACATCGGTTATGGTTTTTGTTAAGAAGAAAAAATTTATTTCGGAGAGTTTCCAAAGAGCTAATAATTATGTCTAAATGGGTTAGAGGACTATATTAGTTGGTTCAATGGTTATACTATGTGTATCCAATCGCTACTATCAATGAGCGTAATTCGGGGATGTGTCCAATAAGTACCAGATGTATTTTATTCCGCTTACTCTTTGGAACGAGGAATTTGATGTAAATATAGTTTGAGGCTTAGAGTCGTTATAATATTTTATTAGTAGTCGTTGTGCATCTATATGAATAATCGGTTTTATAAAATTTCAATAGTTTCCTGCGTATGGCTCCGTTATTGTTGCTGTTACACCGACCGGTAGTAGGTAAAATACAGCCTAAGTTTCGAAGTTGCATTGATGGCTTTACCTCCCAGAGCAAACTTTGGCAAAATGTCTGCTTGGCGTTTACTTGTGGTCATTTTGTTATTCCACATTAATGCTGTAGTTTGAGACTACGAGGCTACCTCAACATTATACCAAATGTCACTGAAATGTTTGTTCGGGGGAAACATGATTTGTGGTAAACTTTTTTGATGTGTGAATATTGTTTGCACCAGAACTGTACACTGATTTTTATCGAAATAGAGAAGTCTCATGCTATATTGTGCACCATTTATACATGCTTTTCCAATAAACTATTGCCATATTATGTAGCATTAATATTTTTCGTAATAAACTATTTTACTGTAATATAAAATTTATTAAAATATTGCTATGTAAGTAGAGAGGTCGCCAGAAAATTTTAGCCAAGAGGAAATCTACACAATGGGACATTTGACTGAATTGATCGATCTGACGGTTAAAAGTTGAAAAACTTTGATTAGAACTGCCCTAAACTGG
>JASANE010001060.1:0-17041 GCA_030248225.1 Trileptium ribeirensis
AACGACCCTGTTACACCTGCACATTTTGTGAGAGACCGCTCAAAACTTTTCGTTTTTAGTCGTAAATATTTAAAAGCAATGGGTGTACGGGAGTCTGCTTTGAGTGACTATAACACGGCCTGGCTACCTCGTTGATTAGGATCAGTCAAATAGTTATTTCTGATAAAACACGTCTCGCATCTTACATGAAAGTATTATCATTGAAACAAGTCGGCCCTAGTGTTCTAATAGTTATCATCATAGATTAAAGATTTAACAGTTTTCGTTTAAACAACTTCAATCGCAGATTAGTGCATTTGCATTATTTTCCCTAAATAGTGCTATTAGTGGCTTACATTTGCCATCACAAATATTTTAGGGATCACCAGGGCAAACGGGCTATCCAGGTCCAATGGGACAGCAGGGAATCAAGGCAAGTTGGTTAATTACAAGTTGATTGTTATTATATATGTTCCAGTTATAGTTTCGATGATATTTAAATCACGCTTTCAATATCTTGCTTTATAATTGCAAATAAACGGCAAATCATTAACCATGTTTTGAACTTCGATACTTCATTTTACAAGAACTAACATTTTCAAAATTTTACTAAAATAAACCTGGATGCTAACCCTTAAAGAGGATAGACGCATAATGCTTAGCAACAACGGCCAAATACAATTTGCCTGAAATATTTTCTTATCTTTATTGCTCAGGTACAAACTTTTCAACAGTGTATAGTTTTGTCACCAAAACATGCTATTTCCTAATGAGTTTCGAACAGTCCGAAATTTTTCATACCAATCCGGCTTGAGCCCGCCTGAACCGGCACTTTCAAGAGCACGGCCTGATCCGGCTGTTCCATTTGCAAATCCTGGTTCGGCTCGCTGTTTAACCATCCTTCTTTAGGTTGGTATCTGTTTGCCCAACCACTTGTGACATTTGCTTACCATATAAGCCTTGTTGCGGCCGTTTAGCTTGTCAAAAACCAATCAACTTTAAAACTATTTGGTGATAGAAATTCCAGCAATAAACAGCATCGCGGTATAAAGCTAGTTCAATGATAACGCATCGCGACGATGTTTCGCCCGAAGAACCAGTAGAGTAATTTGCGCTAAGTTGTTTTTCTACCAGTTTTAATCCCTGTTTTCTGTCCGAACCTGTGATAAACTGAGGCACAAGCTTGTATACTGGTTTCTGAATAACAATTATAAAACCATTTTTGGTTTTACTGCTTACGCTTTCGATAGAACGTTCTAAACCAAAACCCACAATGTTATGGCACAGTCGGTCAGTTGCTGCAATGCAGCTAACTGCTAACCGCCATTTATCAAATACACAAATGTTTTTAAAATATCTGAAAGATAATCGCGAAGTATTCACATAACGACACAAAATGCTTAATAAGTTATGCTGTAGAAAAGTAAGACAGATTCGAAATGAGAGTATATTTGCATAAGTTTAATTTGCTTTTTCGTCAAAGAAATTTGTTACAGCAATAAACAGCGTTCAGCGCCGTAATTCTTAAAGCAGAACCTTCTTCGTAATAAAATAACGAAATGTAATGAGATCAACCCACTGCAGAATCTGATCGACTGCAAAAATTGGAAGATCAAATTGACAAATCTATTAACGCACGATGGCTGTGCCGCAACTATTACTTGTAATGTAGGCATCAGAGCATCAGACCAATAACGTTCATGCTATGTAAAACATATGTGTATTAAGAAATATTGCGTTGTGCGAAATTTATACGTTTAGCAACCAACTCGTTTTCATACATAGTAATAATTAATGCAATCAGCAAACCTGAAATTATTCTATAAAAACATAGAAGTTTTCATTTTAACATCGGCTTCCACTCTACTGTTTTAATACACCAACTAAACACCTCGAACGCAAATGCCTCCACGCCAATTCAAAGCTAATATGGAATCTCACTCCGTGATTCTATGTTCTAAGACAGAAATTGCGACAGTCTTTCAGCTTATCAATTAAAAGTTCACGCGTGATTTTCATTATTTCAGCGACAGATATGATTACGCACATGAATATGTTGTGAATTTGCTTTTAAATATTCAATTTATTCGTTTGTATATCTTTGTAAACGTGGTTCGCTTGATATTTTCATAGTTGATAAATTTAGCTAAATTAAAAGTTCACGCGTGATTTTCATTATTTCAGCGACAGATATGATTACGCACATGAATATGTTGTGAATTTGCTTTTAAATATTCAATTTATTCGTTTGTATATCTTTGTAAACGTGGTTCGCGTGATATTTTCATAGTTGATAAATTTAGCTAAATACAATTGTTTTTGTTTCCTTCTCGATTGCAGCTGTACAAATTCAACACATTTCCCTTTCATCTTTTTGTCTGGTGGGCGGAGTCCAGCGGTCGAATTTGACAGTCGTACTATATAATTGCAACACAGACGCTGCGCTTAATTAGGCACAATGACGCATTGACAAAATGCGAAACCAATATCACAGTCCGAAGCCGTAAAGTGTTTACCAGTGAGATCAGTTCGGATTTACATTTAAGAACAGTTTATAATTAAGTACAGTTTGCATTTACCAAATTATTACTCCAATTTTTGCCGTATGCTGATCTCAATAGTTGCAAAAAATTGAAAGTAAAGTGCTATCACACGGTGTTATACCTGTGTTGCTGCAGACTGAGGTTTTAGGCAGGGTGAACAAATTTACCGCGATGCCGCTCTAAACTTTTTGAACCGACAGTCACACTTAGCTACTACTGGAAAAAGTGTGGCTTTGCTTTTCCCAAGCTAGAATATAATTTGAGCTTTTAGAATGCATGCATTTCTTAACGCTTATAACCTATTGAACGTTTGCAAATAAGATACATTTGAATGTTTTAGCATTGGAGTCTAACTTAATGTGTCTTGATATGCCATTCGTTAGCACGGTAGTTTGCCATATGATTACAGGGCGAGCCTGGAGAACGAGGAGTGCCCGGTCAAGACGGTTTAAGTGGCAAAGATGGCGAAAGAGGTGATACTGGCCTTCCTGGACCGACTGGTCCTGTCGGACCACCTGTACGTTAATTTTGTAACCTGCTCATGTTAACAACGTTGGGTCTTATCGTTGGCTTTTTTATTTCTACGCGTACCGTCGCCGTTGCATAAGTAAGGTTGTAGTACATTTGATCATTTCGAAAGTTTATAAACTTGTAAGGCTATATTTCCAAGTCAATTTATTTTGTAGTTGAAATCCTGGAGTCAATTTTGGGATTATATAGTTTTTTTGCATATGGTAAAGAACAGATTTAACAAAATGCATGTGAATGAGTAATGAAAAAAGTCGATGTACGACAACTTACTACAGACTGTCATTCTTCTTAATCCGAATATATGGAGCTACAGGTGTTATCAGTAGCAGTTTATGCCAGCACAAACCATTTCTAATTTTGCACCGTGAAACTGAAATTGAAATTGTCGGATGCCATTCGTTGTTACCTGTAAATTTCATTTTATATTTTGTAAAAGGATATAAAGTTGATCTCAAAAAGCTTTGTTAAAAGTAACGTTTTTGGAAAAATAAATCAGACTGAACACGTTAGCACCTATTTCATTAAAATAGAAAATTCAAACTGAAATTTCAGCCGTGCAAAATTAAAACGACTGTTACCAGCTATTGTACCGGCTGATAGTACCCATAAATTGTATTTCAATCGTCGGCCATACGAATATTAGTGGTGTTTAGTAATTCCTTGCATACCCGAAAACAGAACATAATAATTTAAGTAAGCTATTTATAAGTGTAAAATTTCTGATACACCAGGTTCGAACGTACATCATATGGCGGAAAGTTGGTTTTATAAGCCTTCGACTAAGCAAAACTATACCTGAAGATAGCGATTTTATTCTTAATATGCATTATAGTTAACCTTCGCTCACTGTACATAAGTCATTGTAACATATTTTATATAGTTTATGCCGTGCATACAAATTTCCGAGGTCACGGCAGATTATGTTACAGGTAATAGCTGTAGCATAGATAGCAGTGCGTTCAAAGATTTGTACATCCGGTAACTCTTTCAAACTCTTGCTACAGCACTCGTTTGAAATCGACACAACCGTTCGTACAAATATTTGACACGGTTGCCTATGCTACAACTATTAATAATATATGCACTGCATGTTGCTTGCTTACAGATGGTGAAATAAATTCCTCACAGTTTCATGATATAAAGTAAGTTAAGTAAAATACTAGGTTATGTAATTGAAGGAAATTAGTAAACGTAAGTATAAAGTTGTAACTTGCACTTATTTTGCATTGCCTTGAAAGTAGTAAAACATTTCCATTATTTGGAAACTAAACGATCCACAGTTACCCGTAATGGATGACAGAAAAACAAGTCTTACCGTATTTTACGGAAACATTCAAAAATAGTTTTTACTAGTAGCAGTTTACAAGTACACTAATAACAATTTCTCGTTTTAATTTCAAAGATTCTCCAGCAACTAGAATTGAAGCTGACCTCACGAGCGAAAAACATAAACAGTAACCACCACATTATGCTTGATCACAAACTGCCTTTTTCGGTTGCATTATATGTGCACTGCGTGCGCATGCGTAATTTTTTTAATTAATGCCCAGTTTTCTAAATTTTCCTCACATATTTATCATCAATACACTATGGTGCTTATGCTGTAATTCCTGCTTCATCAGTTAGGTGTTTAATACGTGCAATGTCATATCTTAAAATCATCTAACTCCTTGCTATAAATTCAAAAGTATATATTGTGTTTTCATTAGTTGATTAATATAAGCTTTACATCTTAATATCAAAACTTCGCAACGTCCAATTTGCACCTTGTTTAACAGTTTGCAAAGCCGTCTCAGAAAACTCTAACATTACGAAAATCTTCCTGAAACTTTTGTTACCACGCGCTTGTTGTAAACCAATGAGGGAAATAAATAAATTTAATGTTATATTGGCGCTTATGCAAGATTTCTATAAGTACAGCTTCAAGCCACTCACACATAAGCACATAGGGTTGCTTGGATCATGTCGTTGTCGTAGTAAGACGTAATTTGCAAATAAAATTTTACGCGTCTAAAAGCGTAACGGGTATCGGTTTTTTAAAGTCGATTGGCCTGAAACTAAAAATATATCTATAATAGTAATGTAATTATTGTTACGCCAAATTTACCTGAAACAATTTGCTATGTCAGATATAATTTGTTAGCGCATCTCATAGGTGCAGATGATATCTTCTTATTGTGACAAAAACGAAAACAATGCTATAGCTAAGCTGTGATGACATAATTTTCACTGGTAAGTAAATCAACGTGTTATAACGTTACTATTTTGTGCTGCAATTCATTGGCTAATGTGTACTGTTTCGTGTGTCTAAGCTGCTCAGGCCTTTCTATTTGAGGAATATCTACAATCTTAGTTGGTTGAAACGTCTGAATGTGCGTTTGCCATTACCTGCAATGCTAAGATTATTGTGCGCAAGTATATCTAAAACTATGTAGTTTTACTCTTTTAGGGTCCAAAAGGAGAGCCGGGCCCAGCTGGATTCGATGGCCCACGTGGAATTCAAGGAACTCTAGGCCCTAAGGGCGATCCAGGCATACCCGGGTCTGTTGGTGCTCCTGGCCCAACAGGAGATACCGGCAAACCCGGCGGTCGGGGTGAGACTGGAGCACGTGGACCACAGGGTGCAGCAGGTCAGAAAGGAGAATCCGGCCGTCCAGGCCTTAATGTGAGCGTTTGTTTCATTGTCTAATGGGTTTTATCGATGATGTGTTTTGAAACAGAGAACAACCACTGACGTTTTCTTATGGAAGCGTTGATGACTTTTATTTACGGTATGTTTTGAAAACTGCAAGCAGCGACATAAAAGTGATATTCAGCGAGGGCTTGTATATTAAAGTTCCAGTGATGTTTTTATTGTTAATTTGTTTTTTGCCTTGAGAGTGATGAAGTTCGCAGCATGCCGCTATGCTATATATATTTCAGTAGCCTGGAGCACAGCACATATGCGGACAATGCGTTCAGTAATTTCTGTTTTAAAGATTACGCGTGAACAACGTTATCGCCCGCCTCAATCGAATGAGTAAAATACACATTTATTAGCTAGCTAAGACTGGTTTTCCTATACCTATAAAACTATACACTTTTATAGTTGTCGTTGTTGCTTGTGCCGATTTCACGATATGTGACTTACAGTAAGCCTCTAAAATATATTTTTCAAAGCTTCATGCGGTTGCTGCCTAAATATTAAAACGGTGCTGTCTTATCGCGATAGGTCTATTTTAGCAGAAAACCTTTAGAATTTGTGTGTCCCAAAGCAGGCACTAATTTCCTTAAATGTATCCAGAAAATTTTTTCGTATATAAAAGAGCTGTCAGCATTAAAGTTTTTGGTTCATGAAGGTGATACTTTATCTAAGTTCCCCAGACCGAAATTAGTTAAATTTTAAGATGCAGCGATAATTTTGGAACCATTCGACTCAACTCGACCAGATAGTCCAGGATAGTTTATACCCATTTTGTTCATACTTAAAACAGTTTTTTGTATCTTTGAAAACCCTTGGTACGCAAAATTCTCGACTAATTTTTTCTCGATCTAACCGAATGGACCAGCTGAGTTGAATGATGGTTAAATTGCTGAAGCGGATCACTGGTTAAGGAGTTATGGATATTTATATGAAATCTTAAGCCTAAGACTAACCCCAAGCCTTAGTCTAAACCAAAGTCGTTAACCCATGAACCGATTCGACTCAGCTAGTCAATGTGGTTCAAAATTATATATTTATAGAAAAATTTTTTCGAAATTTTTGGATACCTAGAGGAACTACTGGAGACCAAAAAATCGAAAAAACACTTTAGTTTCAAGTTTGGCCAAAATGGCTATTCTTACCAGCTCGTCGACCTGAGTCGAATGGTACCAAAATTATTACTAGACCTTCGAAATTACCAATTTAAGCCTGGGGATAAATCAAAAGACCCCATGAAGATCTAAGAAAAGTATAACTGCGCTGCAGTATTCCGTTAGCAAATATCACTGTGAGCTAAGGCATCACCAATATAGTCTTGTCACCGATTTACATGTTTCACTTCGGCCACCCGATAATGGTCACGTTAAAACATATAATTTCTTCAAATTTCATCTAATAAAGACTTAGTTTCTTTTGATACAGGGAAAAGATGGGCTGTCGGGGCCGCCAGGCGATGTCGGAAGACCGGGCGACAAAGGACCAATCGGTGTACCAGGACCACACGGAGAAAAAGGAAATCCCGGACTTTTGGTATGTAATTTAAATTTTACTTCTTTATTACTGTTAGATATTGTAGGTTAATATTGATTAAACGTGAAAACGCGCATGAAATGTGCAGTTATCTTATGATCAATTTAATACTTCATGCACATTTGACATGTTTGGTGAACATTTTGCTTCTCAATAGGTCCTAACGATTGTCAAGGAATTACAACTAAGAAATTTTATAACAACACATCACCTATCCACAAATCTCAGCCTGGTGTGTCACAGTAGTACATTCCACATTTTTGTTTGCTCAGAGTTCATTTCACCGTTTCTTACCTTTCCTCAAATGAAACATCGCGTATGATGTTCGGATGCTGGGAAAGGCGAAACAATGCTGTTAAACTTACATGTAAAATTTACATCTTAGCTCAATTCATAAATGTTTTATTTAATAAAAATTTACTATATATATTCGTTTTGTTTTGGAATTTGGTGGGATTATGTTAGCATATACATCTTTGAATACATTTCAGTGTGGCGAAAGCTAATTGATTTTATATGTTTATGCGTAGTTTTACCAGAAATCACGATCTTATCTATATATTGTATAGTAATTATAATGTAAAAACCAATGTCAGTTACATTGTATAATTTTGGATTTATCTATTATTCTAGGGTCCAAGAGGACCAGTTGGACCACCGGGGCCCACAGGAGGCCCGGGCGATTTGGTGAGTCACCAACTTTTGTTACACCAAATGAGTATTTTTGTCATTTAAATACTCAGAAATCGTCAACGTTAGTCTTTTAAAAGTTTCGAATAATTTCGTGAAAATTTGTGGACAACGGCGAATCGAGAATAGAATATGTAACGAATCTGTTTTGTTTCGTAATATCTTCGGCACGTAGAGGCCGTCTGAGCCAGCCTGTAGGAGGTACGCGCTTCAATGCGTTGTGTACAAACATGCGTAAATCAAGTTTTGTGGCAAATTGCATTATTTGTGTTCTATATATATTTTTTTGTAAATATTATCGCATTATACGAATATTGTGGTTGAACCAGTAATATAAAATCGCAAGTCAAAACATGACATTTTGTTATAAGGCGTATATAATAGTGGTTACAGCCTTGGTTTGAGAGTCATTTTCTGTCTTGTCTTCGTGCAGATTGCGTTTTCTTACACCAGTTGTGGGTTGCAATAAATTATAATATCTGTTTTCTACACTTAACATTTATTTGCACGGAGGGCTGGATTGTAGTCGGTTATCTGTGCAGTCGGAAACCTTGTTGCAGTTGCTACTAACGGGGTATCTGTACTTGCCGCTCTCGGCACGTCTGGTTCAGGCGGACGTTCGTGTGCACGGGTAAAACCACAGAGGTTCATAGCCTCCACTCGACGGCAACGGCAACGTTACAAGTGGTGGCAACGAAAAAAGTCGATATACATAAAAAATCGTACAATTTACATGTTGTAAATTCGACCGCCGGATACTTATATCTGCACATCAAAAAGAACATAGACTGTCACATTTTTCGACATTTCGATATTTCAAAGTAACGGCCGATTAATCGGCTGCGATTACGGAGACATTGAATCAACGTCGCGGATCTGATAGCACAACCCGGGACGACCGTCACCAGCAGCGGACGTTAACGTCTGTCGATACACAATTAGCTGCTTTCCAAATTTTGGTAAAAACTCGCCGCGACAAACTTGCCCAGGTACTTGACGAACATTCAGTCGCACTCACACGACTTACGAACACTCAAACCAGTACTGAACATCCCGCTATCCACGCTTTAGAAAAAGCAATCCAAGCATTCGAATCATCACGGCCGGTATCGGGAGAACGTACTTCTGATATCTTACCGGCTGAAAGTATTTTAGCAACGCTTGAAATCATTCAAGCAACAACAACACAAACCTTAGCCGGACTTAACAAATTTGACGAATCTTGCAAAGTGACGTTTGAACAAAATAAAAACAGTATCGAAACAGAACAACAATTGCAACATAGCGTTCCACATACAAGTACTTGTCTTTTTGATAAGAATACTGCTTATAAAAATATGGCAAATAGGGGACCGAACATACCAATTACTCCGTTTAGTGGGGAAAAAGGTGACGATTTTGGGAGTTGGAGATTAAACGAGTTCGAAGTCAAATTTGCCGCGAACGCATGGCCTGATCAAAATAAACCGTCACTACTAGGTGTACATTTAGCCGGCCATGCTAAGTTCGTGTATAACGGACTCGACCAAACAACTAAGCAAGATTATGACCGGCTTGTTTCGAGCCTGGATGCCGCATTGATGACTGAAGATCGCCGCAGGTATCTCAGTGACAAATACGATATCCGCACACAGGGGTCCAGTGAAACTGTCGGTTGCTACGCTAGATCACTAACGGAGCTGGCACAGTCGGCTCTAAGCTATATGACAGTAGAAGCGGAGAAACAGACGAATTTGCGCAATAAATTTATTGCCGGCCTTAGACCTCAAATTCGCGAAGAAGTTAAGGTAATGGGCCCTAAAACGATGGCAGAAGCAATTTTAGCGGCAGAGCGAATTGAAACAAAATTAAATTCCGCAGCTGGAATCGCTGATACTGCCGCAACCAATAAAACACACATCAATAGTATCAACGTTCGCGAACAAGGTGTAACTTCGATGTCAGGCGGACCAGTCGAAACACCTGTATGGGCACATGCTATCGTAAATCGATTAGACAACTTGGAGCTGGCAACGAGGCAAAACGCTGTCAATGCAATAACTCGCACGACAAGCAGCCAAAATATACGAACAGTACCCAGCCGAGGGAATGCTGTTACACATAACGCCGGTGCAACTGGTTACATGTATCCTCGGCAACAGTATACACTGACTAACAGGCCTATTTGCCAAATCTGTGGTCGTTCGGGGCACACGGCATTACACTGCAACAAAAACACAAACGACAGAAGCTACTGCCACTTTCATCGAAGCAGTGGACATCGAACCGAAGACTGTCGGGCTCGTCAACGAATAGATAGAGGTAACAGTGGAAGGCACTCCAGCCGGCCCGAAAACCTAAACAGGAGTGGCAATTCAAGAATGCCCGCAAGTACTAATGCCATACACGCTTCGTCAGCGCAGCAGGAAAACGAACAAACACAAGATTACGTAGATGAACGATCTAACGGACTTCAAAATGTATTGCGCATACCACCGTTTATAGGAACATTGGTCGGACGGCCTACGGAGTCGTCTTGGTGTCGTGTATTCCAAGACGATACGGCGCGACTGCAGAACGGCAGTGGCGTATCGAGCAACGGCGCTCTAACTTTAAACGGCCGAACGGTCGCGCGCGGGGACAGTCGTGCGTGCTACGAGGATTTCGCAAAACGGCTGTTATTCTCCAAACTACGACGATAATAATCTGCATGAAAATAATATCGTTGATTACGTGGACAAAGGTTCCAAGCCAACGGTACCTGAAACCGCAAAGAGTACTGAGTACTGCTACGGTAACAAATCGCGACGACGACACAGATTTGCCGATGACTTCAGTTATGGGCACGGAATATTCCTCAGATTATCAGCTGCAAGGATACGGACCAATTCGCAAAGCAGGAGATAGCGCAGCATCATGTTCAAATAGTTCGACATCTCGTACTTTTGATGCCAACACGCGTCAGGTTCCACTTCGAAGGTGCACTTCTCAACAAGGAACAACCGTACAAAGACCAGAGGCGAACGTTCGGCAACAACCTCGCATCAACGTAACACCCCCTGAAACGATGCAGCCTCAGGCTATCAGGCACATATTCGTCGGAGACGAACAACTACAGCGAATGAACAGTAGTCCGGGATCTTTAGTTCTCTGGAAACACGGACTCCGACTTGACAACGCGGACGAACTCCTCGATAGCGCTCTACAACGCGTGACCGTTAGACCTGGTCAGCGACTGATTATTACACTGCACGTAGGTGCTAATAATACAGTAAGTGACACGGGCGACGCGGTACCGCCTGACGTATTCGACCGCCTTATACGGTTAGGATTTAGCCGTGTATTGGGAATGCTGCACACAACTGAGCACAGCGTTGAATGTGTCTACTGGTCTGGCTTAACACAAAGATGCGATTTACCACAACTAGCTCGTGACTGCTTTTCAGATCAAATACTATCGTGTGTTCAACAATCTAATTCGCGTTGGCCAATTCGCTGTCAGTTCTTGGAAAACGACGAGCTATTTCTGGAACCACAAGGATATCTGATCCGCTGTGCACCTTATTTAACAGATGAAGCTATGTTTCTGCTTGGCGAGTCGTTCTCTTTCCGAGTACGAGGTTACGCAACACCACAAATGCGCAACCACGCCTACACTTTACCAAACGGTCCATTAACATCTCGGAATATGCGTGAAACAATAGCACAACGTTTTCTTCTCGACGAAAATTTACCGGATTATTGGTCTCTTCCTGAAGCGCAACAGCATCGACCTGAACCGTTGCCTAGGCCTTTGACGAGACGACAACATCATATGCAACTGATGGTCGATGAAATAAGAGCTGAACGAGAACTGGAGGAAGATGAAGTAAACGAATTAGAGAGGCAACAGGCCATACGGGACCAAGTGGCTGAAAGAAAAGCGGACTGCAAACGGTTTAATGCCGAACAAATCCTGATAAATCATTCGCAAGATAACGAAACACCAGAAAGTAAACGCATGACGGATCGAGTTCGGGATACTTTAGCTCAGTTATTACTGCCGCCGATCTTGGATGCACGGGAAAGCATTAAAGCTAAGCCGGGCAGACGGCACTCGATAGGCCATAGCCCGACGAATCATGGAAATATCGAAGAAAAATCTGAAGTAACGTGGTTAAGTTCGCGATTAACTCAACCCAAGAAAGACAGGTGCTCAAGGTCAGCAACGTCTGGAGCAGTACGCGCGAGCCGAGGAGCGAAAGTGACGTTTACAGCAGGGTTATGTATCATGACGCTAGTTTTGTTACTGGTATATCCTGTGCTTGGCCGTTACAGTCACCCAAATCCTATGGTGTGTCAAACAGGTCAGCATAGTCAAATATGGCGAATACCACAGACAATACACTGTCACGCTTCGAAACTCAACAACACTGATGTCCCAATTGACGCAACCTTGCGGTTGTACAAGCAAAATATGATTCAGTATGTCAGCGATGCCTACCTATGTCATAAGGTTACAAGTGAAGTGCGAACATATACGTACTTCTTTGCAGATGAACATTTCAAAGAAGCGAAAACCAAACACGTACCGGTGGGCGGAGATGAATGCCAGAGAATGAAAGACCAGAAAATTTGTTCCGAAGGACCGCTAATTCAGATAGGAAATATCTGGACAACTAACAAGAAATTAGAATGGTCTTATCCCGGTGGCGGTATCCATTGCTGCAAATGGAACACTTTTTCAGTGAGAAATTGTTTCCTATCGCTAGCCAAAGTATACAAACGGCATTCGGAGCCACATCCTGAATCAACAGCTGGATCTATTTCACATTGTTCATATGTCGCTGGCGAATGTGGTATCCAGGATGGAAAGTTCTTGCTGTGGAAACCAAATAAAACAGAACAGTGTAACATTGTTCCTTGGAAAGAAATGACTGGGAAATTGACAAGCACTCACTGGGTTTCGGACGAAGGTACTCTTGCCTTAACGTTTGACTCTAGCAAGTCAGACGTCGACTGTGCAGGGAATCAGGTTCAAATAAGTGATCAAGGTATACCATTTCTGGTTCTTCATCGGACGTTGAGAGCGCACGTACCGCTAGAAAACATACGTATGAGTGCTGACAAGCTACGAAGTAATAAAGTACAGCAACACCGCAGACGTAGACGAACAGTGGATGACACTGGAGTTGTCACGTCTAGGCTTTTGGCGGCAAGCTTACAAGCTCTAGAGCTCCATACACGACAGCTGATTTCTTACTCATTCCAACAAGCGATGACCACTACGTGTAACTTAATGGACGCTGTGTCAGAAACGATGCAAGCGTTTATCATGGCAAATCCTACAGTTGCAATGCGCAATTTACTACAACACAATAATATCTTCGCTGCAACGAGTGGAAACATTGTCGAGGTATGGCCGTGTCAAGAATTACAACAAAACGCATACAACTTCTTGCCAATGAACGGAACTTGCACCAACAACATACCCCTTCGCTACGAGTCATACAACACCACGCGACATGGATATTTGGATCCTACTACTAATATCATCTATGGACAGTCTGCGGAAGCTGATTGCAATTATCGTGAACACATACCGATATCATTGCCGCAAGGATCATATTACTATACACGTTCAGGACGTCTTATTGCGATAAAGAATCCGAGAAACCTATCCTCATTCGTTACAAGACCGAAACTCGAACTGCCTAAATTACTTTTCCATCCAGTAGTTATGTACCACGTAGACGAAATTCGTGGACATATATCATTGAATGATATTTGGCAATCATACGATCAGCAACAGAAAATTTGGAGTCGACTTGGTATGTCAGGCGAAACAGAAACAATAGAGCAAAAAGCGTCGCGTACCGCAGCCGGAATAGTAAGAGCGGGTTTGTTTAGCTTCCTATCCGGATTTGCATTTGACCCTGCGCAAATATGGATATTTGCTTGTTGCTCTTACATTACCACAACCATTCTTTGGCAAATGTGCATCAGACGCTTGTTATCAGCTCACCTAAAACGGGCCGTGGTTAAAGTGCAAACCGTCTTAATACCTAGAGTGGCTAGCAGCAGTAACCGTCCAACAGAGAACGAGACACATTCGATAAATGTGTATACGACCGAAGGTCAAAGCGAAATCGACCCAATGACTGCAAATCAATGGCGAGACGTTGGTGAAAACGCAGTTGAATTCCAGCCATACAACCTAGCTTGTTTAGTCAACGTCCAGAACGTTGATGGAACCATATCTATCGAAGTTAACGGCGTCGCATTCAATGCTCTATTGGATACTGGAGCCCAGATTTCGCTCATATCCGCAGAAGCAATGGAAAAGTTAGGCTGTAACAAACAACCAAATGATGTGAATCATTACAGCGGTAACGACTCTATTCGATCGGCTTCGGGGCATATCATGACAACTATCGGCAGCGTGGAAGTTATAGTACATTTTTGTGGTTCTAATTTTAAAGGCTTGTTAGCCATCGCACCGACTTTGCCTTACGAAATAATAATTGGTAGAGATTTGCTACGCCAAGCGGGTGAAATCCGAGTCGATTATGCCCAAGGTATGTTGACTATAGGTGGAACGAAGCAAGAAATCAAAGGCAATTTTCAAGGCGAATCGGGACCTAAATACGTGACACTTATCGAAAACGTGTATCTGCCGGCAAGAACGGAGGCAATTTTATTTGGGAACAGTACCATTACTGGTGATCAAGCCAGTTTGTTGGAACCTATTGGTAGCGACAACCCGTCAGAAGCTCGACATGGTTTGGCACTGGCGCCAACTGTGGTACTGAACAATGGTCGGAACATGGTTCCAATCCGGGTACTGAATATAGGTAATTGTCCAATAAAATTGTACAAGGGACTTAGAATAGCAAAACAAACGCCATTGACGTCGTTACAGGTACAAGAAATTGACAAGCAAGAACATTCGCTTTACGTCGCAGTAACAAAATTGTGTAATAACAATAATATTGATTCGATTTCCGAGAAGTTCAAAAACTTAGACTTTTCGGATTGTTCTTTAGGTGAAGACGGCATCGGTAAACTACGCCGAATTTTGAACGAATATAGCGATATATTTGCGGTAGGAGATCATGACCTTGGCAATTGCACCAGAGTTTATCATGTTATAAATACCAGTGACGCGGTACCGATTCGTCAAAGACCATATCGCACAGCCTTCGCTCTGCGCGACGAAGTGTCCCACCAAATTAAAGATATGCTTAAAAATGGTATAATCGAACCGTCAAACAGCCCGTGGGCTTCACCGATAGTCCTGGTTCGAAAAAAGAACGGTAAATGGCGCTTCTGCGTTGATTATCGAAAACTAAACGCGGTAACCATACGTGATAGTTACCCAATGAAGAGAGTGGACGATGTCATGGGATCACTAAACAAAGCCAAACATTTTTGCACGCTAGACCTGAGGAGTGGATATCATCAAATTCCAATGCATCCGGACAGCAAGCATAAAACAGCATTTATTTCGCATGATGGTTTGTACGAATATAAAAAGTTACCGTTCGGCCTAAGCAATGCTCCGGCAACATTTCAGCGACTCATGGAAAACGTTTTAGCTGGTCTGGACTGGAAAATATGCTTGGTCTACCTAGACGACATACTGGTGATTGGTTCAACACCAGACGAATTGCTTTCACGATTGCGCTTAGTATTCGATCGCCTTCGCGTAGCCGATTTGAAGCTGACGCTTGAAAAATGTCATTTCGGCAGAAGCACTGTGCCATTTCTCGGACATATACTTTCAGCGGACGGAATTGCGCCGGAATGTGAGAAAATTACGAAAATAATCAACTGGCCTGTTCCGAAGTCACCGGACGAAGTTCGCAGCTTTATCGGGTTGGCAACGTACTACAGGCAATTTGTTTGGTGCTTCTCAAAAATAGCGACCGCACTTCATGCGTTATATAAAAAGAACGTGAAATTTCATTGGACTGAAGAGTGTCAAACGGCATTCGATGCGCTGAAGAAGGCGTTGTCTACAGCTCCAGTATTAGCATTCCCGGATTTCGATAAACCATTCATTGTTCAAACCGACGCAAGCAATTTCGCACTCGGAGCTGTCCTGAGTCAACGCCTGTCCGACGGTAAAGAACATCCGATATCGTTCGCCAGTCGAATGTTGACAAAAGCAGAACGACGGTATGCGGTCATAGAACGAGAAACTTTGGCTATAATTTGGGCGATACAGCACTTCAGGCCATACCTCTACGGCCGGAAATTTTCAGTGGTTACTGATCATCAGCCATTGAAATGGTTACTAACCGCAAAAGATCGACATGGCCGACTTTGTCGATGGAGTATCACACTTCAAGAATATGATATGGAGATTGTTCATCGCCCAGGTAAGGAAAATTCCAACGCTGATGCGTTGTCAAGAAGACCAGAAACTGTTGATTGTGCGCTACCAGATACAACGGTTATGCCTTGTACAGCATGCACGGAATTAATTAAAAGTCGCCCGCAGGACGTTTCGGTAGTCGCTACGGTGGAACAACTAAAACCCCTAGTACAAGACGTCGACAACATGATATCCATTCAGCAACGGCAAGCGGAGGACGACTTTTCCGCTGAGATAATCGCCGGTCTACAAAGTGGAGATAATAAACACGATGACTGGATGCTTCGTGACGGACTTTTATTGCGGAAGTCATCTGTTCGTGGAAGGGAACAATTGTATATTCCACCAAGCTTGCGTGATGACGTAATGAATGCTTGCCACGATCATCTGTTTGGCGGACATTTGGGAATTCGGAAAACTTACGGGAAAATTGCGGATAGATACTATTGGCCCACGATGTACGCAGATGTGAAACGGTGGTGCGCATCCTGCAACGCGTGTGCGACCCGCAAGAATCCTCCATCCTGGACGGTACCTCCATTACACCCAATTCCGGTTGTAGCGCCATGGTATCAGATTGCATGCGACATAGTTGGACCCTTACCGCAAACAAAGAATGGTAATAAATACGTTATAGTCATAATGGATTATTTCACAAAGTGGGTAGAGTGTTTCGCACTTCGGGACACAACGTCGAAGACGATAGCAAAGATTTTGGTGGAGGAAATAATATGTCGCTACGGTGTT
>JASANE010001061.1:0-10800 GCA_030248225.1 Trileptium ribeirensis
GCCAAACAGTATTTGATTGACGGACTATGTAGTACAAGAAGTTTTAAGCTATACGAAAGTTTCTGTAAAACGAAAGTCGGCGGTTATAGTTTTCTCTTGCATTGAATAATGCATGCAAGAACTCAATAACGAAAACTGCTGCTACCTCTGTTTCAGGTGCTCTTTACAGTTGTAATCGCCAAACAGTGTTTGATTGACAGACTAAGTAGTACAAGTAGTTTTGAGCTATATGAAAGTTTACGTAGAACGAAAGTCGGCGGTTAGAGTTTTCTCTTGCGCTGAATAATACATGCAAGAACTCAATAACGAAAACTGCTGCTACCGCTGTTTCAGGTGCTCTTTACATTTGTAATCGCCAAATAGTATTTGATTGTCGCACTGTGTAGTACAAGTAGTTTTAAGTTATATGAAAGTTTTTGAAAAATGAAAGTCGGCGGTTAGAGTTTTTTTTGCGCTGAATAATGCATGCAAGAACTCAATAACGAAAACTGCTGCTACTGCTGTTTCAGGTGCTCTTTACAGTTGTAATCGCCAAACAGTATTTGATTGACGGACTATGTAGTACAAGTAGTTTTAAGCTATATGAAAGTTTTTGTAAAACGAAAGTCGGCGGTTAGAGTTTCCTCTTGCGCTGAATAATGCATTCAAGAACTCAATAATGAAAACTGCTGCTACCGCTGTTTCATGTGCTCTTTACAGTTGTAATCGCCAAACAGTAGTTGATTGACGCACTGTGTAGTACAAGTAGTTTTAAGCTATATGAAAGTTTTTGTAAAACGAAAGTCGGCGGTTAGAGTTTCCTCTTGCGCTGAATAATGCATGCAAGAACTCAATAATGAAAACTGCTGCTACCGCTGTTTCAGGTGCTCTTTACAGTTGTAATCGCCAAACAGTATTTGACTGACGGACTATGTAGTACAAGTAGTTTTAAGCTATACGAAAGTTTCTGTAAAACGAAAGTCCGCGGTTATAGTTTTCTCTTGCACTGAATAATGCATGCAAGAACTCAATAACGAAACTGCTGCTACCGTTGTTTCAGGTGCTCTTTACAGTTGTAATCGCCAAACAGTATTTGATTGACAGACTATGTAGTACAAGTAGTTTTAAGCTATACGAAAGTTTCTGTAAAACGAAAGTCCGAGGTTATAGTTTTCTCTTGCGCTGAATAATGCATGCAAGAACTCAATAACGAAAACTGCTGCTACCGTTGTTTCAGGTGCTCTTTACAGTTGTAATCGCCAAACAGTATTTGATTGACGGACTATGTAGTACAAGTAGTTTTAAGCTATATGAAAGTTTTTGTAAAACGAAAGTCGCCGGTTAGAGTTTTCGCTTGCACTGAATAATGCATGCAAGAATTCAATAACGAAAACTGCTGCTACCGCTGTTTCAGGTGCTCTTTACAGTTGTAATCGCCAAACAGTGTTTGATTGACAGACTACGTAGTACAAGTAGTTTTGAGCTATATGAAAGTTTTCGTAAAACGAAAGTCGGCGGTTAGAGTTTTCTCTTGCGCTGAATAATACATGCAAGAACTCAATAACGAAAACTGCTGCTACCGCTGTTTCAGGTGCTCTTTACATTTGTAATCGCCAAATAGTATTTGATTGTCGCACTGTGTAGTACAAGTAGTTTTAAGCTATATGAAAGTTTTTGTAAAACGAAAGTCGGCGGTTAGAGTTTTATTTTGCGCTGAATAATGCATGCAAGAACTCAATAACGAAAACTGCTGCTACCGCTGTTTCAGGTGCTCTTTACAGTTGTAATCGCCAAACAGTATTTGATTGACGGACTATGTAGTACAAGTAGTTTTAAGCTATATGAAAGTTTTTGTAAAACGAAAGTCGGCGGTTAGAGTTTTCTTTTGCACTGAATAATGCATGCAAGAACTCAATAATGAAAACTGCTGCTACCGCTGTTTCATGTGCTCTTTACAGTTGTAATCGCCAAACAGTATTTGATTGACGCACTGTGTAGTACAAGTAGTTTTAAGCTATATGAAAGTTTTTGTAAAACGAAAGTCGGCGGTTAGAGTTTTCTCTTGCGCTGAATAATGCATGCAAGAACTCAATAATGAAAACTGCTGCTACCGCTGTTTCAGGTGCTCTTTACAGTTGTAATCGCCAAACAGTATTTGATTGACGGACTATGTAGTACAAGTAGTTTTAAGCTATACGAAAGTTTCTGTAAAACGAAAGTCGGCGGTTATAGTTTTCTCTTGCACTGAATAATGCATGCAAGAACTCAATAACGAAAACTGCTGCTACCGCTGTTTCAGGTGCTCTTTACAGTTGTAATCGCCAAACAGTGTTTGATTGACAGACTATGTAGTACAAGTAGTTTTAAGCTATACGAAAGTTTCTGTAAAACGAAAGTCGGCGGTTATAGTTTTCTCTTGCGCAGAATAATGCATGCAATAACTCAATAACGAAAACTGCTGCTACCGTTGTTTCAGGTGCTCTTTACAGTTGTAATCGCCAAACAGTATTTGATTGACGGACTGTGTAGTACAAGTAGTTTTAATTATATGAAAGTTTTTGTAAAAGGAAAGTCGGTAGATAGAGTTTTCTGAAGTGAATATTACACCGCCTTGAACGGCTCTTCACAGATTAAAGTAAAAATTGTAACAGTTGCACTCTTACTCGCTGGCAAATACCTAATGTAAACGAGTTTGAGGCACGCGTGTCGTTATGCGGCGTTCACGTTATAATGTCCCCGCTGTTTGGACCTTTTGACCTCCTGTAGTCGCGACCCTACTGTATAGACAGTCAGGGTGAAACCCATACTGTATATCAAATGCCGAGGGTGTACGACACACCCTTAGCTACTACATTTTTTCTAGACAGTGTCGTACACACCCTTAGCTACCGATTTGGCGCGAATTAACTATAACGGACACCGTCTGTAGCTAATGCGGTGTATTAGTCAACTGTTCAGTGGAGTTTTTCCTAAATTCTCCATATTTGTATCTAGCCCATATGAACATTGCTCAAATAATTCTGAACACTGTCAATATAACTGCCAGAAGACACGGTGTGCCTGACACTGTCGGTAAGCTGTAATACGCGTAACTAGCTACCGTTGAAAAAGTTTATTAAAAACATGGGGGTGTCTAAGACACCCTGTTGTCAACAGTGTGTCTGACACTGTGTGGGGTACATAGGTTCCAAACGTTGGGGACATTATAACGTGAACGCCCCATTATATCGTTAAATAAAAAGCAACTGCAACGGTACTAGTGTATTTGTAAATTACCCGAATACATTTAGCGATATTTGTCTGGTGCTTATACAACCAAACTAAAGGCTCAGACTTATGCGTAATATATCGAAAATTGCATTTTGCTGTTATTTACTTAGTAGCATCAAGAGTGCGTTAGGGAAGAGTATGACACTTCTCTGGACTGCTAGCCCAGAACTGGGGGATCAGGCCAAAAGCGCCCATATCATCAAACAAGGCCTAATATTAGAATGTTAGGAGGTGTAATATTCTTTGCTAGTGCACTCTTGGTAGCATGAATTAACTCAACATCGTTAATAATATCCTAATCCAGGTTTAGTAGCAGCATATATACATTATGTTCAATTGTAATAATATATATCACATCCGAATTAATTAAAACTATATATTACGTCTAGCTGATTTATTGAAACAATTATACTTGAACCATTAGAACCCCTAAATTTAGACACACATAAGAAATATCTATTTTTCTTTTACATATTCTCAAAAACGAAGATTAGATTTGTAGCCTAGAAGTTGTCATCTATAAAAGTTAGAATGTATACTAGGTAGTATTAAAACTGTTTATGGTAACAGAGAGGAAAATTTAGAAACTTTAGGTATTGAGTGAAATAATACAAATGAAAAAGTTTAATTTTTCAGGGAAACTGTAGCTAATGCCAATTCCTTACAGCTGGAGCGTAAGAAAGTTTGTAAAGTATTTTGGACAAGCGCAGCTATATTCTGCTTTAAAATTTCAGACTTCTAAATAAATTCGAATATATTTTAAGCAACGGCGACCGCTGCGGTTGCCATAGTAACAACTAAGATTAACGTCTGGCTCAGTTGTTAAACAAAGTAGGATCATTTTTATTTCAGATGAATCAGTGCTACTAGCAATGCCGCCACCCATTGTGTTTGCTAACACCGTACCGGTGGACGTTCACCGCTAACTCCATCCTCGTGACACTTCATTATCGTATGGAAATGTTTCAAGCAATTCAAATGCTGAAGTCCAAGCGTTCGCGGTCCGAATCGGGAACAAAATGTCCAACACGGTCGTGGAACATCACGGGAACGACAGCAATCGCTATTGTCCTGATTATCGGCTGCACATGCGAGCATTCCTTTCAAATTTACGAAGCGACGTGATTTCATACATGATTTAGCACCAGCTATCTGAAACAAAGAAAAAACTTTTATGACGTGAAATTTTATAAACCAAGTTCTAGGTTTAGATTTGCTATTTCATTTTTGCAGTAACCATTAACAAAGTTAGCATTCATTATATTTCAATTATAGGAAGATAACAGTTAATATACATAAGACAGAAAATTGAAAGCGGAATAATTACTGTTAATTTATGTTACCATGGATGTAGATTTGTGCGTTAGTAAAAAGTTGCGAAAAATTTTTATTAAAGAACGAAGTAAAAGAACACTCATGTAGTCGATTTATCGATATGTCGCTATTCAGACATGTAATAGTGATTGCCTGAGAAAATATATGTTCCACTTAAGAAGTAATAATCAGAACTCTATTATCCAAAAACAATACTTATACCCCAACCCCTTAATTTAAGGGATGATCAGAAATTTTATCGTGTGATTTATTTATTTATTTCACTGTTTCCATGAAATTTTATGTAATCCCTTTTATAGTGTTATGCTTATTGAATGCACCACAAATTAGTATCACTTAAGGTTTTTGAAACCACACATGTACTTAAAAATGTTGAGTAAATATTTCCAAAGTAAGTCTCTCATTTTACTCTTTACATTTTACTCAATTGTAGCTCAGTAAAATTTTTTCATATTTCTAATTAATCGATTATAGTGTTTTTCTTTATATTTTAAGTATTAATATTGTTGTGATTCCGGAAATTATCTTCAAGAACGTTGGTTCCTTGGACTGGTAGATGCAAGCCAGGCCAGTTTGGCCGACATATATCTTTCATGTCCATGTCGTTGATGTTCTCGGAGCTATATAACATCTAAATAATCCTTTCGGTCAGTTCCCACTTTTTGGACTTCTCAATGATTTGCCTACCGAATGTCGTTTGTTATGGCATGAAAAAATGCGTGAGGAGTGATTGGCGAAACTGTGAACTCAAGTAGATCGAAGGTTTTCTCGATGTCGGTGGCACTCTAAACGAACTTCGTCCGCAGACATCGTGTCTGCGTAATCATTTAATGGTCCCCAAGTAACCCTGAGGGGCGTTACGTTATAACGTTAGAATAAAGAACAGCTTAAAGCGGGGGGTTCGCGGGGCAACAGCCCCCCGACTTAGGCTTAGTGTATGTGTCATATAACGACCTTAGCTTAGGGTAAGACTAAGGCTTAGGCTTAGTATATCGAGAACGACATTGCTTGCATTTTATTTACACCCCTCGGGGTTACTTTGGCCGAATGGTCAACCAACCTCTATTTTTTCAAACCGCTACACTAGAGATGTGTAGATATTCTCATTAGATTTTGTCCCATTAAATGTGTACCGTCACCTGGAATCCAATGAGCTTTGCTTCGTCTTGCCATTTGTATGTTTTGCCGAATTTGTTTTTCTTACTTACCGGTACACCAAATTGTATTTATTGTGGCATTCACCATAACTGCAGCACCAGTTTCGCACAATTTTTGTTTTAGCGTTGTATTCTACTTGAATTTTGCAAAAATAATTGATGTCATAAGATATTTGTGTAACTTCGTAAA
This sequence comes from Trileptium ribeirensis, assembly GCA_030248225.1. Classification (NCBI taxonomy): domain Eukaryota; kingdom Metazoa; phylum Nematoda; class Enoplea; order Enoplida; family Thoracostomopsidae; genus Trileptium; species Trileptium ribeirensis. The sequence goes on from JASANE010001061.1 coordinate 5,932, forward strand.
CTTGTTTTACTTTGTTGGGAATCAATTTTTCATATTGTTCCTAATTACTTTGAATTCTTAAACGCTTTGAGCCGCCATTATATCAGCGACATATCGCTTGCGGCGTTGGTCTGTTATGTTTTGTTTGGGCACAATCAAAATTGCTTTAGCGTAAATGTAAGCCTGTTACATTTACGGTACAAAAGGCCTTAAAAATTTGTCGCAAATCATTTTGTGTCCATCTATTGATGTTTCTGTTATGGTGGGCGATAAGTTCTTAAAATTAAATTACAGCTTGTTATCCTCTCTATGTTTTTATGCAAAAGATGCATCGAATTTTAGTCTAAATGATATACCGAAAAAGTGCGTCGGCGATAATGTTTCCGGAGGTTGAAATATGATGATTCGTACAATCGAATTCCGAAGTGAACGATAGCCACCTTGACTGTTGTGGTGTTACATTTTTTGCCGATAATGAACTGGCTAATGGTTTGTGATCAGTCAAAATGTTAATTTTTAGTCCCATCAACCAATCGAAATACTTTAAACTTAGGTATATTACCAACATTCTATTGATGAAACGAAGACTATTTGTTTCACTAGGATTTTGGTTTTCGTGGAAAGAATGCTAGCGGCTCGTGATTCCCACCATTTCGGTGTAAAACCGATCCTACCGCCATCTTTGATGCATCTATAGTGAGTTCGTCTCAAAAACAGATTTTCAAAAAGCCACGATAACTGAAATCATGTTTATTTTTATTACATGCTTGCTGAACTTTTCATTCCAGTTAACTTTTCCAGAACTTTTTTGGCTTTATTCTTTTGTCAAATGTAACAGCGCTGCTGCTGTTTGGGAAATTTTTTTATAAACCGACAATATAAAGCGGCCATATCCAAAAACCGACTTACATAACGTACTGTTTCAGGGAGTTTAATCATGTCAATTACAGTCACTCTCTTACAAATTGGTTTGTATCCATCCGAACAACTTTGAATTCCGACACAGCTTATACAGGGTTTGAAAATACTCTTATTTTGATAGTTTCAGTCTCAAGCTGAATTTATTGTCACGTTCAAGAACTTTTTTCTGCGTATTTTAAATGCATGCTATTTACCATCAGTGCTACCAATAGTAATATCATCTAGATACGCTTTTACGAGCGGAATGTCCTGTAGTGCATGGTCAATTAATCGCTGAAAATTTTGGGGTGCGTTTCTTAAACCGAATGGCATGCGGCGATAAATGTACGGGCCGAATGGTGTGATTATAGCCGTTTTAGACTGGTCCTTTTCAACCACTGGTATTTGATGATAAACAGATAGAAGTTCTAGTTTTGAAAACACTTTGCAACCATGTAACTCATTAGTGAAATCGGCAGCGTTCGGCATTGAATACCTGTCATAATGAGTCATTTAATTCATAGCCCTATAATCACAACATGGTCTCCATGCTTCATTATGGTCATCTTTGGGAGCAATGTAGATCATACTGATTCATCCCTGTATACTATATCTTGCCGTTCAGGCTTTTGGAAATGTGCCTTTGCTATTATTATTATTTCATCAAAAGGTTTCACGCGGAATGGCGGCCCGATGATTTTAATATAATGGCTCAATTAGCTGCGATGCTGGATAAGAACTGTTTATCGGAGAACATATTTGCTTATATCTAGATAGCATTGAAGTAAGCTGTGGTAAGTGAACGTTTTCGGAAAGCTGATTTATTGTTTTAGTTGTTTTTGCCGACATGGACGCATGAACTGAGCCCACTTGCGGCCAAACTCTATTACTGTGATTTAATGTATGCATTGATCCCGCATACAGTTGATGCGCTTTGTCTCCATTGTTTTAACCGTTTTTGCTGCCATGGACGCATGAATTGATTCCATTTGCGGCCAAACTCTATTACTGTGATTTAATGTATGCATTGACCCCGCATACAGTTGATGCGCTTTGTCTCCATTATTTTAACCGTTTTTGCTGACATGGCGCATGAATTGATTCCACTTGCGGCCAAACTCTATTACTGTGATTTAATGTATGCATTGATCCCGCATACAGTTGATGCGCTTTGTCTCCATTGTTTTAACCGTTTTTGCTGCCATGGACGCATGAATTGATTCCATTTGCGGCCAAACTCTATTACTGTGATTTAATGTATGCATTGATTCCGCATACAGTTGATGCGCTTTGTTTCCATTGTTTTAACCGTTTTTGCTGACATGGCGAATGAATTGATTCCACTTGCGACCAAACTCTATTACTGTGATTTAATGTACGCATTGATCCCGCATACAGTTGATGCGCTTTGTCTTCATTGTTTTAATCGTTTTTGCTGACATGGCGAATGAATTGATTCCACTTGCGACCAAACTCTATTACTGTGATTTAATGTACGCATTGATCCCGCATACAGTTGATGCGCCTTGTCTCCATTATTTTAACCGTTTTTGCTGACATGGCGAATGAATTGATTCCACTCGCGACCAAACTCTATTACTGTGATTTAATGTACGCATTGATCCCGCATACAGTTGATGCGCTTTGTCTTCATTGTTTTAACCGTTTTTGCTGACATGGCGAATGAATTGATTCCACTTGCGACCAAACTCTATTACTGTGATTTAATGTACGCATTGATCCCGCATACAGTTGATGCGCCTTGTCTCCATTGTTTTAACCGTTTTTGCTGACATGGCGAATGAATTGATTCCACTTGCGACCAAACTCTATTACTGTGATTTAATGTACGCATTGATCCCGCATACAGTTGATGCGCTTTGTCTCCATTATTTTAACCGTTTTTGCTGACATGGCGCATGAATTGATTCCACTTGCGGCCAAACTATATTACTGTGATTTAATGTATGCATTGATCCCGCATACAGTTGATGCGCTTTGTCTCCATTGTTTTAACCGTTTTTGCTGACATGGCGAATGAATTGATTCCACTTGCGACCAAACTCTATTACTGTGATTTAATGTACATGGTGTCCCGCATAAGCTACTAGTACCCTTCTATTTTCCGTTGCTACATGCGAGGATATACCACTGCCAATATCTCGCGAAGAGGAGAGCCATGAGCACAGTTGATTGCCCTTGGGCCAATCTATTTTTTGCTTTGTCCCCTCCAGTTGATGCGCTTTTCTATTCGTTTTAGCCGTTTTTGCTGACATGGCGAATGATTGATTCCACTTGCGACCAAACTCTATTACTGTGATTTAATGTACGCATTGACTCCGCATACAGCTAATCGCTGACACCGAAAGGCAGAACAAAAGGCGAGAGAGCAAGACCATATTAATTATCGTGATGGCATTTGATGCGCTTTGTCTCCATTGTTTTAACCGTTTTTGCTGACATGGCGAATGAATTGATCCCACTTGCGTCCAAACTCTATTTCTGTGATTTAATGTATGCATTGATCCCGCATACAGTTGATGCGCTTTGTCTCCATTGTTTTAACCGTTTTTGCTGACATGGCGAATGAATTGATTCCACTTGCGACCAAACTCTATTACTGTGATTTAATGTACGAATTGATCCCGCATACAGTTGATACGCTTTGTTCTCATTATTTTAACCGTTTTTGCTGACATGGCGAATGAATTGATTCCTCTCGCGACCAAACTCTATTTCTGTGATTTAATGTATGCATTGATCCCGCATACAGTTGATGCGCTTTGTCTCCATTATTTTAACCGTTTTTGCTGACATGGCGAATGAATTGATTCCACTTGCGACCAAACTCTATTACTGTTTTAATGTATGCATTTATTCCGCATACAGTTGATGCGCTTTGTCTTCCATTGTTTTAACCGTTTTTGCTGACATGGCGGAATGAATTGATTCACCACTTGCGACCAAACCCTATTACTCTGATTTAATGTACGCATTGATCCCGCACATCAGCTGATGCGCTTTGATTCTCCAGTTATTTTTAACCGTTTTTGCTGACATGGCGAATGAATTGATTCCACTTGCGACCAAACTCTATTACTGTGATTTAATGTACGCATTGATCCCGCATACAGTTGATGCGCTTTGTCTCCATTATTTTAACCGTTTTTGCTGACATGGCGCATGAATTGATTCCACTTGCGGCCAAACTATATTACTGTGATTTAATGTATGCATTGATCCCGCATACAGTTGATGCGCTTTGTCTCCATTGTTTTAACCGTTTTTGCTGACATGGCGAATGAATTGATTCCACTTGCGACCAAACTCTATTACTGTGATTTAATGTACGCATTGATCCCGCATACAGCTGATGCGCTTTGACTCCATTATTTTAACCGTTTTTGCTGACATGGAGGCAAGAATTGATTGCACTTTGGGCCAAAGTCTATTAATTATGCGTTGATCCCGCATACAGTTGATGCGCTTTGTCTCCATTGTTTTAGCCGTTTTTGCCGACATGGACGCATGAATTGATCCCACTTGCGGCCAAACTCTATTGCTGTGATTTAATGTATGCATTGATCCCGCATACGGTTGATGCGCTTTGTCTCCATTGTTTTAACCGTTTTTGCCGACATGGACGCATGAATTGATTCCATTTGCGGCCAAACTCTATTACTGTGATTTAATGTATGCATTGACCCCGCATACAGTTGATGCGCTTTGTCTCCATTATTTTAACCGTTTTTGCTGACATGGCGCATGAATTTATTCCACTTGCGGCCAAACTCTATTACTGTGATTTAATGTATGCATTGATCCCGCATACAGTTGATGCGCTTTGTCTCCATTGTTTTAACCGTTTTTGCTGACATGGCGAATGAATTGATTCCACTTGCGACCAAACTCTATTACTGTGATTTAATGTACGCATTGATCCCGCATACAGTTGATGCGCTTTGTCTCCATTGTTTTAACCGTTTTTGC
>JASANE010001062.1:0-45060 GCA_030248225.1 Trileptium ribeirensis
TTACATAATAGCTAAACACTTTATAAAAATTGTATATATTTTTCATAGCTGACAATGCAGATAGGGAACAGTTATAAAGCTGTGTATTCCAATGTCAATGATATACGGCTATTCTTGTGTATGCAGTAACCATGGGCATTGCTACCTGTTTACCCTGGTACACGACACCGGGTACCCGGATACAGCAGTCGGGTAGCTGTGTATTAGGTATTTTGATTTTTAGATTAGATTAGGCATTTACGTCTGTTATTCATTCACTTTGTGAACTCTCTTACCGAACCGAGCCACGACTCCCAAATCGCTTGGTGGTTTGCGTCCACGGTTCTCACGAATTCAATCTGGGTTCGACCAACGACGTCTGCTTGAGGTTGTCAAACATTGTACGATACACAAACTAGCTCGGACTTTAAAGTGTTAAGATGAATTTCAACAGTATAAAAGTTAGTAGGCTTTGCATAATTTAATTATAAATATTTTTTAGTATTTGGTTTAGTAAACGTTCTATGGAACTTATTTTGATCGAATGTGCACTAGTAGATAGTTTCCTTATCACATTTCCGTTATGCGAGCACCTAGGAGCAAAGTTACTAATATTTCACTGCATCCTGATTCCATGAACCTGGATCTGTTAATAAAGACGGAAATTATGCCTTATCAGCGCAACGAGAGACATAGCAGCCCCTGTCCAGCAAAATTCCGCTTTCACCTGAAAAATCTCATTTCAAATGGCGCTCAGCCGATGGAGTAATTTCGATTCGTGTGGCCGCAAACCCGAACTTCACGAAACATATCAATACTGGCAGTAGCAAAATTTTGCTGCCGCCGTCCTTCGCTTTGCCAACATCAACTGATTCGAACGTCACACCGATCAAAACCTACGGTTTCGAACACCACAATTCCAGCTGGACGGCGCTAACAAATTATATCAATGGCGATTTATCATTGTCGGCATAGCTCAATCGATATTAACTAACCGTCACAACGCGCACAAATAGACAATCAACTATGGTGGTAAAACAATTCCATCAGCCGTTATGTCTAACCGCTGGTGCAACAACAACCGAAATAAGCAACTGCAATCTCGCGTTCAACATCTGCCGCACAATGCTGTCAAATCAAGAACACTAAACATTTCGTTTCCAATCTCTTCAAGCGATTCAAATCCGTGTTAGAGAAACCATCAACCAACGCTCATATCACGCATCCGATTCAGCATCAAATTTTTACTCGTGCGTTACCTCTTTCCACAGCCTCTCGCATGCAGGCTACCGGCTGATGTTGGACATGATTAGCTAATTGTATGTTTAGCCGGGTATGAGAAAGGACATTGGCGCTATGATCAAAACTTGAGAGGAATACCAAGCCGCGAAATCAGGCGCCTACAAGGACACCAATCTGGCCGATAATGACAAGGAAATGGCTTCACATGATTCACGTGGACATCGTTGGTCCACTACCGCCGAGCAACGGCAAGCGATTTATCGTTAGGATGATAGATCAGTTTTCTCTATGGCCCGTACTGTTGCCCGTCGACCACATTTCAGCGTCTACAGTTGGCGACGCGCTGGTCAGCGCATGAATATGGCGATTCGGTGTTCCTCAAGCCATCGTCACTGATCGAGGAGCGCAGTTATAATCTTCCTCATGGAACAACCTAATGTCAAAGCTAGGTATCAAACAGCACTTTGCAGCGGCGTACGATCCTTAGTCAAACGGTGCTTTCGAATGCCTTCCACCGTACGCTGGAGAACACCTTACGTGCATGCTGAACAGGTAGAGTATGGGTCCATAATCTCCTGTTCGTTCTTCTCGACATTCGAAGCACAGTCAACGAATAGAATTCGCCCCGATACAGCTTACTCTGGGAAATTGTATTGACCTTCCTGGATCATTGCTCGAGTACACAAAGGAGCCGCGATCAACTACGTTCGCACAATTTGCCGACGATTTGCGCACAACTGCCTCGAGTATTGTTACAAAGGACCGTACAGAGTGATCAGAATGAGACCGAAAACCGTTCTCGTCAACAACGCAGGTCGGGAGAACACTGTTTCGCTCGATCGCGTGAAACCCACATTCACTTACTCACGGATGGAAACAAGTGATAATCGCGGCAATTGTCAAACGTCAACGACATTGTACGAAACTGATACACTCGGCTTGGTTGTCCTATGAAAACTTCCGTGTTACCCTTAGTGGCCAGCGCTCAATGTCCTGCCAAGAGTCAGACCGCCCGACGGCAAACGTTTACAGCCCGACAGCGTTGCAATCAAATTCTTCGGTACTGGACAGTATGCTTTATTCAAATACGATTCGAACAACGACGGTGGTACCAAAAATCTCTGAAACGCAGTTCATGAAGGCAACCGCTGGGTGTAACAATCTATTACTGGGACACACTCATCAGTACCAACTCTGGATGCTACTCCGCAATCTTATTCGTCGACAGCTCTATAGCTAAAGACTGCTCTCTGCCGATGAAATAGCCGAAGCAGTCTGAACGTTGATCGACTCCACAAATCGGTTCGGTTCGGGGCTGATGCACTCGATGAGGGCTCATGTAGCAGCTCAAGACTAATCTCTTCAAGATGCCTTAGAAATGAATCTGAAAACAGAAACTGAATGATAATTTCTAGAACCGGTTCTTTAGAAGATAATTCGCATGTAGGTCTATTTACCATATAAGTAAGACCTTTCTGGGGCTCCCATCTCAGTTGTCATTGTAGATTACGCAGCTCATCACTATGCTCCTATTCCTAATGATATTCAGTAATTGTTTGTCAATAAATGTATTATTGTTTGATTGTTTATCCGCCAAAGAGAGTATTTGGGCGTTTAACATATTTTTGTCTTTACTTTGACCCACGGTGGTGCGTGACTGACTGTATGGGACGTTGACGCAGTCAATGTTGGCTAGCAGTTTTGTCCTGAGGTTACAGAGAGCTATATATAATATCCACTTTGTGATGCGGAACCATGTGGGTCAAATTTAGCCGTCTCGCGTGACCGTTCTGGAAATTCCAAATTTTAGCAAAATACAAAATACAAGATTTAGCGGCTGTCCAGCGGGGGAAATTCAAATTTTTACAACTGCACAAATCGGAAATTAAAAATTTGGCAGTCGTCCGGCGCGGTTAATTTAAATTTTGGCAGTTCTCCAGGGCGGCAAATTCAGATTTGGCAGCAATCCAATGCGATTAATTTCTGAAATTCAAATTTTAGCAAAATACAAAACACAAAATTTGGCCGCTGTCCAGCGAGGAAATTCAAATTTTGACAGCTGTGAAACGCGAGAAATTCAACTTTTGGCGGCTGTCCAAACAGTAAATTCAGGATTTGGCAGAAGCCCACCTTAACATTATACCTAATGCAGTGTTACATCATATACGGCGAGCCAGGACTTTACAGGACAGATATTTGAGTCTGAGCTTACTCGTGTGCAAAACCAGACAGTGTTACTAAACTGCTATTTATCTATTCATAGTTCGTTTCCACTGTATGAGGACAATGTGTTAGTGACGCTTGACTATAGGACAAAGCTAAGTCAGCCTGTACTTAATTAAATGTAACAGGTCTTACATTACGATCAATATTTAAGCTCAAAAATTTTTATTTTTGTTCGTCGGTGATTCGCTAAACTAATATTCATGAAAAGCTTGAACATTGGTTACACGGTCTACCTGACCAAAAGTGGTAAAAAACACTTTCAAAATTTGATTTGGGCAAAATGTTTACTAACGTTTACGCAACGAAATCAATTTTATTAATGCAGATTTAATTTACAAACCACCGTAGATTTTTAAACAACCCAAATTCTAAATGCTCTGAGAGTTCTCTTCACTTAATATTCGGTAATTAGACCTTGCTAACAATAAGATTTCTGAAAGTTATCTGAAATTTGAAAGAATGATTTGCTGAAAAATCTCGTTTTAGATAATTTTATTTCCAGCTTTCGTTTATATTTCTGTTGTACAGTGAAGGCTTTAAGACACTAATATCGGCAAAACTATGAGTTTTTCATATGTTGCTGACATATGACTTTTCCAACTTTGCCAGGTGCATAGTGAAAATGGTTACCTATCGACGACAGGATAAAAGGTTTTACAAAATGTTGCTTCACAACATTATTAATCATTCATATTATCTTTACTTTTGACACATTACATCATATTTTTGCGCGGTTAGTAAGCATGGGCATTACTACCCGGGTACCCGACGTCTTGTACTTGATATTTCAAGTGCCCCGGGGGTGCTGGCGTACCCGGAAGCAGTCGGGTACCGCGTTTTACACAATGTTGCATAGAGCTAATTAGTCAATTTCTACCTGTTAAAAGTGATTGGCATAAAATGTACTATTACTCATGAGGGGCCAATTTTGGACGATCGTAAGGTGCCCAGAAGCGTTGCAGGTTACACCCCCGGACCCAAAACTCAGGGATCAAAATAAATCTTAGCGATAGGTCTAGCGCGAACGTTCATATTTTTTCTGATCTAAATCCAACGTGAATGCGACATTTCAAACTAAGCACTTTAACAGCATAAACACAGATAGGCTCAGTTAGCGTAGGGAGAAAATAGACACGAGCGGAGTGTGCTACTCATGCCCTAACTTCAAAATAATGGTTTCGGAGTAAAGCTACCTTAACGGGGCACTAAGGCTCAGATACTTTTAGTATTCGGTGTGCTAAAATGGGCCATAAATTTAGGACCGCTTCAACGAATTTGTAAACAGAGATTGAATCGAATAGCAGATGAACATAAGTTTCCAATTCAGACCGAGGAGTATTTGTCGGCAACAAAAATGGCTTTCACGGAATTACAACAAATATACTATCGTTAACTCTTAATTTTGAGATAGCGTAGATATCAAGTCTTTCATGGTGAAAATATTAAATTTAGTAGGCCATACACAGCACGCTGTGGTGTCTATTGGATATACGTTGTTTAAGCCGCAGGGCACATTAGTTAATTATACATATCTATCTATTATCGTTCCGCTTCAACTATACGAGCTCGGGTGACAATAAACTATCAAGTTCCAAATTACCGCTTACAAATATTAATGAATCAAGAGTTGATCTAGGGCAGTGAGGCATCATCCGAGTCAAAATACAGGATAGTCCTCCAGGATGCGTTTTCTCTTAAAACTATCCCGGCTGAAGTTACTGGTTTCCTAACAGTTAAAATTATAGCATATGTGAACGATGTCATCGCGCCCCTGACGATAAAATTGGAAGTTAGGCTAAAATTGGAGCTACAAAATTCTAAAATCTGAGCCAATTCAGTAAAACGTTCTGATGTAGGTCTGACGGGTGCAAAAGCTCCTTTATTTTTGTAAAGCGAGCTAATCGCTGAGTTGTGAGATTTCCGATATTTATTAGCGCAACCTATTTCTCTTTTTCCTCAGACAAGAGCAATACTTAACTGTCTGTCTTATGCGCAGGCGCTTTATTAAAAATATTTATGAACGTCGCTATTTCCGCATCTGCATGGAAACATTTGACAACAACAGTAGTCGAGCAAACGAAGAAATGACATGTGCATAAGATATTATTATTAATAATATTTATCAACGTCGCTATTTCCGCATCTGCACGGGAACATTTGACAACAACAGTAGTCGAGCAAACGAAGAAATGACATGCGCATAAGATATTATTATTAATAATATTTATCAACGTCGCTATTTCCACATCTGCACGGAAACATTTGACAACAACAGTAGTCGAGCAAACGAAGAAATGACATGCGCACAAGATATTATTATTAATAATATTTATCAACGTCGCTATTTTCGCATCTGCACGGAAATATTTGACAACAACAGTAGACGAGCAAACAAAGAAATGACGTGCGCATAAGATATTATTAATAATATTTATCAACGTTGCTATTTCCGCATCTGCACGGAACATTTGACAACAACAGTAGTCGAGCAAACGAAGAAATAACATGCGCATAAGATATTATTAATAATATTTATCAACGTTGCTATTTCCGCATCTGCACGGAACATTTGACAACAACAGTAGTCGAGCAAACGAAGAAATAACATGCGCATAAGATAGGACGGAATACGAGTTGCAGGCCCGGTCGCTAAGATCATTTGACTTGCGATGCGGAAATATTGAGAAAATACCCGTAGGTCGCAGTAAGATAAGAAATAAAACTCTAAAGGAATCAGGCTGAGATCAACAAAGAAACAGGGGTGTCAATGGCGCATTTTTTGAGCCGGATTTATGTCAGAGCTACACAACAAGAACATTGCAATAGATGAACCCTAACGCTTGCAAGTGGGGATATTGACTGCACCACCGTCAACCTTCTTGAAGTCGTTACACGAGCTAAAGTGAATACTTCGGATCGGAATTCTAGTGGCATCGCCCAAGCGATGGGTAGTGTCACGCGTAAACTCAAAATTTATGTCGCTGACGTACTCAACCATATAATTAAGGTTCAGGCGCGAACAGGGTGCATGTTGCAAAGTTATGTCACAAAATTGCAATAATGAAATTACGAGGGTTTAGGTGACGGGAGCGACCCTATGTTAACCACCAGCTTTAATTTCGTTGATAGCGCTACGGACCGGAGCAGCTTACAACGTTTTTAGAAAGCCGGAAAATATCGTTTTAACTATCGGTGTAGAACTGCACCGGTCTCTGTGAGACACAAACGATAGCACCACGCCAAATATACATATAGTGAAAAATGTCAATTTGGCATTCTTAGCCAATCTGGAAATTATAGAGCTGAAATTGGCGTCTGGCATAATAGTCCGAGAATGAGAACCATGTCGTGTCTATATGTCAATTGTGTACGTTAAAATTAGGAATCCCGGAAATGTTCGTCTCTTGGTTCTTAATCTCACGGGGACTTAATCGCTCTCTCTCTTAACCACTGGAAATAGTCCGACAATGAGAATCATGTCGTATCTATATGTCAATTGTGTACGTTAAAATTAGGAATCCCGGAAATGTTCGTCTCTTGGTTCTTAATCTCACAGGCGCTTAATCGCTCTCTCTCTCTTTAACACTGGAAATAGTCCGAGAATGAGAATGATGTCGTGTCTATATGTCAATTGTGTACGTTAAAATTAGGAATCCCGGAAATGTTCGTCTCTTGGTTCTTAATGTCACGGGCACTTAATCGCTCTCTCTGTCTTTAACACTCAAAATAGTCCGAGAATGAGAATCATGTCGTGTCTATATGTTAATTGTGTACGTTAAAATTAGGAATCCCGGAAATGTTCGTCTCTTGGTTTTTAATCTCAAGGGGTCTTAATCGCTCTCTCTTTAACACTGGAAATAGTCCCAGAATAAGAATCATGTCGTGTCTATATGTCAATTGTGTATTTTGTCGTTAGTGAGCCCTATGATAATATAAATGCGTAAAATGTAGCCTTTCGTATTACTGCATTCAAATAAAACTTAAAAAAATCACTCATGGCGTCCCGCGTTTTTCACTCTAGCAAGTTTGTAAGTTGCAACTATTTGGTCGTCAACTCGGTCAGCTGTCCAAGTTACGACCTGCGAATGGAAGATGACTAAAATGGGTATTAATGTGGTAAACGAAAACAGGAAGTCATGCGAGAGGAGTCCACAAAAGTACTAATAAGAGCATTTGCTAGTAAAAACCATAAGACACGAATGTAGGTTTAAATTTACTGTAGAAAAATACGTCGTTCCAAATTTATTAAACATGGCTAATGAACTATCGACCAATGGGTCCGACATTAAACTCTCACGGAGTGTCAAAACCTAGCAGCAGCCTCAATGGCTACGTCGAATTAATAGGAGAGCACCTATGCCGGATCTAGATTCAGTCAAGCTACGCATCATTAACTAGCACGTTACAATCATTAACAGTCAGGAACAGATATGTAAATTCATTCTTCGATGATATTGAATAAAACAATTTTGAGCGGTTTCAAGATAGGAAACAGCGGCATGGCGTTATGACGTGTGATCAATCAGTCATCAGAGTCAGCCTCAATGATAGACCTCTGTATTTATACTGAATACGAGACACGTGCGCGACCAATCGGGCGCGTCCGGTCACATCTCATGAAGCGCGCCTGCGACTTTCCAAGCTCCATAGCTTCTTGAGTCTGATCAAGAAAACTTATAGATTTGGAAAACTTGAGAAAAATTTTGTTCACCCTTGAGGCTACGATAGTCGGTGTTGTATGGGTATGGTGTTTAGAGAGTTGCGCCATGCAGCTGCGTACTAATTTTACATAAATACATAGTATAGGTGCTGACAGGAAAATATCTATACTATTAGTAGTCGCTCTTCACGAGACAAGATTTTTAATGTAATCACAAGATGTAATGTGTTCCTATAGACGGCAGGAGGTTGTCCTAAATGTATGAAGCCCTGACTTTATATTTATCGTCCCGAATTCTGCTATCCGCCGCATCGAAAGAGCGAGGGAAATTTTAGCAACCTGAGCAAAAATTACAAAATTCTGATGAAAAATTAGAAACAATTGAGATATTGCTTACGCCATTCTAAACCATAAAAATTCCGGCCCATGTCAACTTTAGGGGCCGAACGTTTTAACGTTAGAAAAAACAGCTTAGAGCGGGGGTTCGGGTGGTGGCAGCCCCCCCCCCGACTTAGACTTAGGCTTAGTACATGGCTCGTATAGGAACCCTAGCTTAGGCTAAGACTAAGGCTTAGGCTTAGTATATGGAGAACGGCATGCCATGCATTATATTTCGGCCCCTAAAGTTGACATGTTCCAAAATTCCTATTTTAACTCGTAGTTCCTAGTTGTATAACTAGTAGTATAAAAACTTCCTAGTTCTTTTATTCGCAGGCGGGAGTAATTTGAGTTTTTGTTATTGTATTCTAAAAAAGAGTGGGGCTATATTTTTATCTTCTTTTTAGAATGCCAGTAGGTATTTAGCCTACCGTGCTATTTAGCAGGGTAGGTTAAATTACTCGCACCGATTGGACTGTTTATATGTTTTTATAAAACTTGCTGTGTGAACGTTGTTTTGTGTTCTATATAAAATTATTCTTGTTTGTAAATTTTTGTTCAACTGCTAAACGTTAAGCATACATTCACGAGGTCTGAGGTCCCAGAGGATAGCCGGCATTTGGGGGCGAACGGCTACCCGGGGGGATCGGACCGTCAAGGGAGGAAGATCGTGACCGAGATTTCCTTATTGTCAGCGATCATCCGGAACCCCGACGATGTTTAAATTAATATTTTCCCGCGATCTTTGCCATATTCCCCGATTTTTGCCAACTTTGGTCAAGATTTTATACGCGCGTTGAACCCGGGAGGCGGGGCGATCAGGCTACCTCCCATGTGGCGGATAATCCTGAGAGGCCCGTGAGGTGTTAGAGCGTCAGTTGTAGGGGATAATTCCTCTCCCCATTGCGCATATATGAACATTGGGGCTTTGCGATTTTGAAATTCAAACAACTAGCCATTAGATATAAATAGCCACATATATCGTTGAGTTTGTTTAAAATGTGAACCTTGCTTGCCTCATTACTTGGTTGCATATCACGATGAGATAAAACACGTGCCGCTTCCTCCCTCCCTCCCTATGTTATGAGGCCATCGAAATATGATGTGAGGCACCCAACCGAAAACGTGAGAAGCGCACTGCCGCGGGTATGAAAGTCCTTACGCCGGCACTTTCCACTGTTCCCGTGTCCCTGGTAAACAATGGAAATCCGTTTAAAAATACATATAAAACATAAAGTGTAGCATATAAAAATACTCCCAGATAGTTGCATCCGTTCTAGTCGTACCAACTGTGAAAATATGGGTGCATAAGCATTGCGTGCTGCACTAAAAGGTGAAACAGGAAAAAATGAGACTTATGAATAAGTAAGTGAAAACGAGAATCACACGAAAAGAGAATTCAACTTCGGATCAGCGCAAGATATTATCATGCCTTAACTACTGAACCATTTGGAGTTTTAGTCGAAATTTTTTTACAATGTTTTATATTACCGCAACGGTTGTTGCTGAGGTGCCATATTAGGCTATATGTGGGCCCAACGTGAAAATAACACACAATCGTCTTTAGCGCAACCCAAAATTACCCGTTTATAGAATTTCAGCAATTTCGTTGGGGGTGGAAGAATTTCGTTTTTTATGTGCTCAGACATAAAAAAGTTTCGCAATTTTTAGGAGGATCGGATAGCATACCTTCATGGGAAGAATTACTCGCAGGCAAAAAAATCACATGCCGGCAGGGAAAAATTACCCGCCGGTAGGAAAAAAATTACTCGCAGGTAAAAATTACCTGCCTGTAGGAAAAATATCTACAAATAGGCCAAAATTACAAGCAGATAAGGCAAAATCACCCGCGGGTAAAATATATTACCGCGGGTAAAATATGCCTACACGGGAGTAAATATTTTGTATGACCTTCACGTTATAATGTCCCTAACGTTTGGAACATATGTACCCCACATAGCCTCTTGCGCACTTTCGACAATAGGGTGTCCTAGACATACCATGTTTTTTTATTTTTCAAGCGTAGCTAGCTAGTGGTATTGCCACTTCTCGACGGTGTTAAGCACATCGTGTCTTCATTGCAGTTTTATTAACTGTGTCCGGCATTATCTCGCTAACATTCATAAGGTCTAGGGTTGTGACTACAGCTGAAAAAATTTCCAAACAGCGGGAACATTATAACATGAACGCCGCATTACTCAGAAGTAAAAATTACTCCTGGGTAATTTTTTACTCTTACCCCCACTCTAATTTCATAATTTGAAATTTGAGGTTAAAGGTAAGAGTAGGATAAAAATTACGGGTAATTTTCACCTGCGGGTTATTTTAGTAATACGGGCCATGACAGGAACGTTGGAACGGGGAGACTAGGACTCCCCATATTTTGGCTGGTCCCGATCACCTATACATTGGGTCCCCATAATTTTCTAATTGGCTCTTCGCATTTGAAAATGTTCTAACGCCATTGCCAGGTGTATTTTCTATATTTATATTTAGTTTAATTTATAAATCGGTTCTAGCGTCGAGGCCAGAGCACATGAATCTTTTTATAGCAAAACTCACTTTTCCGTTAAATTACATAGGGTTTGAAATTATCAATTAGAATCGTACTTTTTCAAAATATCCCAAACTTATATGTAACGTATGAGGAACGAGTTAAAACGTCTTTTATATATCCAATAAGTTTATTAAGATCTGAACTGTCGTTGAACTTGTAGAAGCAAAACGAAGAAAATGCTAAAACCGTGACAAAATAATTTTGAAAGATACAATTTAGTTAAAAGATATCGTGTTCTATATTGTTTTGATTTGTATATTTAACATTTTATTCTCTCTTGCGTTACTAAACTTCAGGTGCGCACACCAGTGATGTACTTTTATCAAGTCAGTTCACGATATTGAAGCCGTTGCGCGAACGCCAGTCACGATTTTCTCCTATATATAAGGCCACGATTTGGGATTATGAGCGCCGTTTAAGGGTACTATTTTGTGTGATACCATACTCGCAAGCACCGGTGCATGTCCGTCCTTAAGATTGGGTGGCCAATTGTATTCGGGAAGAATGCCTATTTTGATATGCAAGTGTAAATTTTAGAGGAACGGTCTTCAAAATATTGAAGGGGCCGCATCGGGATATGATCCCATGGTCGCAATGTACAGTTACTCTGTAATGCAACTATATCTCGTGAGTTTTAATCGCACTCTTTGCGTTTATTGAAAGTGCAGTCATCGTTATACGACTCAGCGTGCCGTTTTATGAATTGTACATATTCACGAAGTGAGGAAGCGTAAGTGTATGCGTTCTTTCACCACGGAGCCCTGTTCGCATTCCCTAAACTGTGACTACTGATGCCTGAATTGTAAACGCGAGTATTTACGTAAATCAGTTCGTGACTTTGGTAAAAAGGGCAACATTGGTGTACGCACCTAAAACGTCTACTCACACATATGACATTCCATTAATATACTTTCAGTTTTAACAATATTCGTCGATTTAGGTGCTTTTGCAGTAACACACTTAGCTTGGGTGCTGTCCACATTTTACGCCGGTAGCTATATTTTTCAATTTCAATTTAAAATACTTTCCTTGTCAAACCAATACAATAGCAATTAGTGTACAATTATTACAGTAGGTAAAAAAAGTCGCCTTAAATAGCAGGATGGTTAATCTTACTGATGATTACTATCTTATAAATGTTGGGATGCCAATGTTTCGCACGGGCTAGACATGTATATAGATAGGTTCTGTCTAGTAAAAGTCAAGGAATATATTATAATTAAGTGGGACTTGTTGATGGTGTAATCAGTAAAATTAGATCTCGGGCTACCTACTGTCGCTGTGCCTCATACCGCAAATAAAGCAATGACCGATTGTAAGTGCCTAAGATTTTTTAGCATTTCTTGAACACACGAATGATTTAGTATTCTGGTATTCGACAAACTTTAAACAATTATTTTTAGGAGCTGAACTGTAGCGTTTATTTGGAAGTATATTTGTTTGTATTGCGAAACACGGTTTAACCTGTTAAAAAAATTTATTTACGGTTAATTCAGCAATTTCGTTATTTTGCGTACGTCAATGATCGGTGGATGATTCCATAAGCAAATAATTGAATAAAACTGCCATAAACAAGTTTATTGAGTCGTCAACAAACAAATTGACTACGTCAACAATAGAGTACTGCAATGCGCTATTTTACGACGCTGGGTTACCTCATTTTGCTTCTATCTATAGCGACCCAATGTCGACCCAACACAGTAGCTGAAAGTGTATTCTAGCGTGGCATTCAGCTGCTCTGCAATAAGAACTTGCAGAAAATGCAATTTTAGCAGATGTAAATAAAGCAACTGCGCTATACGTGCATTCATATATAAATAGCGCAGTTACATACGTGCATATATCTATTTAAACGCTACACATATGTACACATAAATACATATATACGTATATAATCAATGTTATATACTAACTTTGCAAATGTTATATATTATTTATTTATATATACTAATAATTAATTAGATATAGTAATTATGCAAAAATCAGCGGCATATCTTTATATATAGATACATATATATAGTCATTTTAGATAGTCTAATAATGCTTGCATTATAAATATATATATGGGAGTTATTTTGTGCTGTGTAAACTCTGAAACTAGTTATTTTGCTATAAATCTATCTTTTAGTAGAATATAATGTGTACAAAAAATACAGTGCAATTCGTCGTTAGCTCGTTCTTACTAGCTGTAGACTGCAAGCGATGAACGCAGCAGTACAAAGGTGTGTAATAGCAGCAGTCGCAACAGTCCGGATGGCATTTGTCTAAAATATTTTAAATATTAACAGTAGTTGTTTTGTTGAATAGCTTGCTTATGGCCTGAAAACACATTAGCAATTTTCATTATTTTATGCTCAATATTCAACAACATCGAACGGTGCAACAGAAAGTTGCAAGTTCGCTTTTGACGAACATTTAGTTAATAAACGAATTACAGTCCTGCACTGAACTGACATTGCACAATGCATTTAGAGTTTTGTTTTGTTTTATACTCAATAATTAAGGGTAAAAATACGAACGCAGGCTGGTGCTATTTGGATGCCCTGAATTGTTGGCACTTAGCGTCTTTTAATTTTCTCTGTTAACACAGTGACTCATATTATAAATTGTATAGTGAACGTGAACGTCATGGTCGTCTAACAATAACTTCACAACAAAATTTATAGGAAATTTGCACACTTCATAATGCCACACGTGATTGCAAACCTCTCCAAACGCTAATTCTTGCATTCATGCTTAGCCTGCCGTTTGGACGCAGTTCGAACTACAATGCTTTCCAATCCTGACGAAAACATGTTAGCTGGAGCAATTTCCTTATTAGTTTATCCCATGTCACGTTTAGAAGTCGAGATAATTACGGCAATTGAACAAATTGCAAGGATCGGGACAGATACGACAATCGGATAATTCATCAGTCGGTTCCATACACCAATCGGGACAATTTCGATAGTCGGGGCAGTTACTGCAACGGTATAATTACGACAAAGGGTTACTTACGCTAATCGAGATATTGCAATCAGAGGAAATACGGCAATCAGATCAGTTACGAAAGAGCGCCCTTTATGAAAATTGGGATAATTGTAGCAAATAACTGCGATAATCGGACCCATAAAACGATTGGCAAAATTATGACAATCCTTACGATTACGAAAATCGGACAAGTTACTATAATCGGTACGATTACGACAATTAAGCCCATACGCCAGTAGATACAATTCAGTCAGGGCAATCGGTCAGTTACGACAATTGGCATAATTTAGACAATCGGGACAATTTTCACGACAGTCGTTCTAGTTATGACAGCAGGACAATTTCGACAGTTGGGCTACTCACCACAGTCGGACGCAGTTAATACGGTAATCAGATATGTGGGTTATACAAGCAAATCGCACACGAATCTACATAAAGAAACGCGACGTGACACAGTGTCGCATTAAAGATTAAGGAAACCCAATAACTTTACATTGGAAAAATGAGGAAGCGTCCTTACTGCACATAATTATGCTTAAGCGTCACTCTCGGCGGGGCACCTCATGCATACCAACTAAATACGTAAGCAACCAATGTGGTGGGATAAAGCCTACTTAGAGTTATGCTGCAATGTTCATTCGAGGCTAGCTTTCTAGCCTTCCCTTCGTTTCGGAGATGAGGCTGCTCTTTGATATCGTTCTCGGGAAGTTGCAGGTGAATCATGCAGTTGTATATTTATATCATAGGTGTGGATGGTAGAGGTTAAGGTGGCTACGCTGCGTTGGCAAAATTTCAGCAAAAATTTTAATTAATTGGGGTAAAATCGGCAAAAATTTGGGTAAAATCTGAAAAACTGTAGTAGAATCGGCTAAAATTGAGTGACATTGGCACAAATATCTTCGCGCATTTACCTCTTACCCCCATGAAGACTTCCGCCCCTTCCCTGCCCACCTCCATCCGTCCACACGTCATCCCCATAAGTTGACGGGCCTTGGACACCTACGACTAATATAAATGACACTGCTGCATGATGGATACAATGAACTGTTATGTAATGGAACATCGAAATTGCAGCGCTATCCGAATCCCGTCTGCCTGATACCCTTGCCCATACATGCCGGCAGGGGGGTAGGGGTAACCCCTGAGGTCCGTACCCCCTCCCCCCCCCGAGGCCGAAAAGCCAGGGGCTAATCCCTCCCTGGGGTTAGGGTGCGCAACGCCCCCCCCCGAAGTGGGGCTTGAGGGCTCCGCGAGCTTCCTTTAAGCTGAGCTGCCTTTAAACGTCGGGTAAAACAACACAGCCATTTCAAGCGAAAGATATAAAACATACGTAATAGAAGCGTAATATTAATTAATATATAACAGTATTTTGCATTTTCCAAATATCACGAATCACTCCTCAAATGATAATAAGCTAGATATTCACAATTCGACCAAAAAACAGAGGCAGCTAGCGCTCAAAAGCCTATAAAAACAATGATATGCGTAATATATATGTACTACATAAATATATATGTTTAGTCTAGTGTAATTATACAAATACATAATGTGGCTATGAATAATATTTTTATTGCGTCTCGACGAGTGTTGAGGCCGGACCCTAGTGCAAAAACTGACCTCATAGGCGAAAAATATCTCTGTGGAAACCAAAACAAAAAAGGGCCTCACGACAGACCACCTCCCCTAGGAAATTTTGACCGGCCACGGGGGTTACCCCCCTGGGATGGCCGCGACCCCCCCCCCCCCGTGGGGGCTTTAAACCCCCCCGGCATGACCGGCCGGTGGCATGTATGCCCTTGCCATTGCATCGCCAACAACGAAATACAAACTCATTATCTCAGGACCAAAGCCGCCCACTAACGCTGAAGTAGGCATCGCTGTAATAGCTGAAATATTTCATCAGCTGGCTGCATGGCACCCTGTAATGTCGAGATTATCAGCGGCTTCGTTCCGTGCTTAGGCATCTAGGATCACTCTGCTACGTAGAAAAGGCAATATCCACATCGAATGTGGCGATTTCAATATCCAGATTGGAACCCGACTCACAGGAGAAGGACGTGTCGTGGAAAAATTTAGCATTGGTCGCCGAACAGAGGGCACTACATCTGGGCGATTCAGTTCTTTAATCTTAGCCTGGTCAATACCAACTTCAAGTTCGAGCAGCGCCACCGACATACACGGAAATCTCCCGGCAGAGTCTTCTTTACGTTGGACCAAGTCCTGGTCACTCCGCAACTACAATCATCGCTCCTCAATTATAGCACATTTTGGGGCAACTCGCTGCCCACAGAACACGGCACAGTCTTTGCCAAATTTAGCTACAAACTCAGCAGTACTCACTTCCAACGCACCAACCTCCTTCGGAATTTGCCGCTCTGCGCAACGGTGTAGTTCCCGAAAAATTCAATGCTGCACTGGCTAACCGATTTAGACTACTAATGATAACGACACCTAAAATTGAACTTTGCTGAAGTTCTCTGACAACTATCATCACGGCAGCTGTCGACGATGGATTACTGCCAATGAAGCACACAAAAAGGGGCAGTGGTCAGTGACCGTACAACTGGATCACGCACTGATACACATTAATTGGATCCCTCGGTTGATTATCCTCAAATGTTTTTCCGAAAACATCAAAGAGGATAAACAAAGGTTTCTCGACGACATTGCTTCTGAACTGCCGAAAGCGGCTGCCCTACATGACGTGCATAAATCTTCCGTCCAAAAAACTGACCAAATCGCGGCGCAACACTCAAGAATAAGAGATGGTGACGGACTGTGCACAGCTAAACCGATGGCGCCACCGCTTCGATACGCTCCTAAATCGCGACGCCCGTGTGCACGCAATCTCGAATAAGGATATAAGTTTCAGGGCTTTTCGGACTGCAAATGCACAACCCCATCTGAAGATGAAGTCGTTCAAGCAACAAGGTTG
This sequence comes from Trileptium ribeirensis, assembly GCA_030248225.1. Taxonomy (NCBI): domain Eukaryota; kingdom Metazoa; phylum Nematoda; class Enoplea; order Enoplida; family Thoracostomopsidae; genus Trileptium; species Trileptium ribeirensis. Next base: position 16,948 of record JASANE010001062.1, read on the forward strand.
CTTCGAAACGGACGAGCGGCGGGTGCTGACAAGATCCTTTCGGGATGCTACAAAGCAGTCAATACTGCACTAACCAAGCATCCTCAGTGGTTTATTGCTAAAATTTTGCCCCACGTAACCATATCGTAAGAGTGGCGTATCGCTGGCATCATCCTATTCTACAAAAAGCGAGATAAATAAGAGTGTGCTAACTGCAGGGGCAGGTCGGTGCTCAATATTGCATTCAAAATTCCAAGTGATAGAAGTCGTGATTGCTAATCACTTCAAGCAAAACCGTGAACAGTACACGGGAGACGAACAATGTGGCTTCCTTTCCTGTCGTAGCACGGTGGATCAGATTTTGAACTTTCGACTTGTACTGCAATCTCGACACGAATGCAGGCAACCGACGGTGATAGCATTCAGCGACTTTAACGCAGGCTTCAAATTTGTTCATAGACCGTCGCTGTACAAAATTATTGGAGAGGTCACGGTGATGACTAAAGTAGTACTCATGATAAAGGCGCTTTTTCAACCATGTTCCAATGCCGCGCGGATAAACAACAGCTCCGTTCGAGTTCAAATCTGGCATGCGGCAGGGTTCCATTCTATCCGCAACGCTGTTCAATTTCACGCTCGACTTGGTAATGCGAAGGGCGCTTAGAGAAGATGACGGAGTAGCCATCGAAGAGACCGGTCAGCGCTTCACTGATGCGGGTTGCAAACTTAACGGAATCCACATCACAGCTGTAGTCTTTAATGTGTCGAATCAGCACAGCCATGGATCGCGTCGAACTTAGAATCAGTGACAGCAAAACAAAAATCATGTGATGCTGCACGTCGGGCAACACAAAAGTGTTCTTGGGAACTAGTTCAGGCCTTCTGTTACCTGGTGACACCAAATCAAGGACACAGGATCTTCCGAAACTGATATTACCAGCAGAATAGCAGAGGCGCGGGCTGCATTTTGTGGCTTAAAGTAACTCTGGCAGGCAAAAGCCGTGCTTCTTAACACAAATCTTAACATCTACAACGTTACCGTAGGACCAGTCCTACTGTATATGTCCGAATGTGGTCAGCTTGCGACATACATCAGCTGGACGTCTTTGTAAATTTTTGCCAACGTTGCATTCTCGGGATCCCGCGGTTCGATCATATCACACGCCATGAATTGTAGCGCTGAACCAACCGCACCGTGTCGCTAGAAGAAACGGTGTGGCCGAGTAGGTTAAGATTAAGTTTAAGGCACGTATTCCGTATACCTGCAACGCGTTGACCACGATGATTACTAGCGGCAGTTGTCCCAATTGAATGGATGAATAAAAGAGGCCGCGCCCTGACTAACTGGTAGCGGTAGATGATATGACAAGGAACCGGAATTTCGAGAAATATATCGACGATGGAGAAAAAATCCGTTGAAAGACATGGTCCGACGTTATGAACGCTGTTGCGAGCAATCATAAACACGGTGGTATTCTGAAACAACAGGGTCAGGTAAACCCGGTAAATTATATATATCGTGTTGCGGGTTCTACTGTGAAGTGAACTTGCTTTCTTCTAACACGTTTTGCTGTTGTCTACGACTGTGAGTGATCGCCCTCTTCGAGCGATTATGAATGCGCAGCTATGCAATTGCTTGTCCTCTACGGACGACTATGGATATGACAGATGTGTGCCGTCTGCACGCAGCACATGTATATAGCCCTCTTTAGGCGAATAAATCAATAGCCTTCTTCAAGCGAATAGTAAAGAAAATCCTCTGGAAAATGTAACTGCCGTCTGCTGGCAGATTTACATCTAACGATAAAACAACGAGTAATTTTCCACAGCTGACTCAATTTATTTTATGAACACCACATTTTTAAACCCAGCAACCCAAGCCGATTACAAGAAATAATAAAATCAAAATGTCATGTAAAAATAGATTTTGAAAGCTCTCAAACTTCGAAGCCAAAACAACCCCACAACTCAGCAGCATAAAAACCGTAATAAACCCCACAATTCGAAAACTGTACAGCAGAATCAAAATGTCAAGAAAAAGACCGCTTCCAACAAAAATCAGAAATTTACAATATTTTAAAATGTCACATGCAATACACCTTCTGCCGCATATCGTTAAATCACTCCCCCTATGGGCTACTTTGTCCACAAAATAACAACAACTTTTGAGTACCAATTTTGTTTATAATCCTTTTTCTCCAGCCGTCTCAATATTCTCCTTTGTTTCGCGCCTTGTCCGCTATTGCCGTTTCGACGTTTTGCACCATATTGCCGACGAAGCTGCCGAAGCTCGGCTATATTGTATGGCTGTCGTTGAACGGTATTCATGTTGATCCATCTCATTATTTAATGGCTGGAAAACGTTATTTTCAACGACCGTTTGAGAAATAATGCCGTTATGATCGGTTGCATGCTCATCCGGTTTGAACTTCGGAATAGCCAAATCCATTAGTCGCGGGCCCAGACGTGGATCAACGGGTAGTACTTCGCTGCTTTGTGGCGATAGCGGTGCTATGCGCCGTATCTTCGACAATAGTCTCTTCTCTGTGTCATTGTCTCTACGCCGCCACTTTGGCACCGTGACCGCAGTTGTTGGAGCAGGAATAAACGATGATAACAACTCTCGTCCGCGATTTCCATGGGCGTCAGGAGATCCGCAATATGATCGAAACCGTGTGTTATTTGGTATTTGCCAACTTTCTGCCGGATGATACTTGTCTGCTGTTTGTGGAAGTAGTTTGTCCGCTGCTCGGAAATAGTTATCTGTCCAGCCTTCGTTACACCTCGGTTCTCACTTCTCTAATCTTTTTCCTTTTTCGCTGGCAGATAGTTTGCTGCTCGAGGATTTTTGTGATGGTTTTCGTGAAGGTAATTTAATCGTGGCTGAGTACCGAGCCTTATACGACACTACGAACGTTGTAGATATTTTTTCGGCATGCTCTGGACATTTCACGTCGTAATCGTCGTCGTATAGATCCCCAATGTTATTATTTTTTGGCGTAACCGCCAGATGAGGTTGTATTTTATTTGGCATCATATAACGTATATTAGCGTATGAATATGAATATAGTTACGCATTTAATATGTCCTTTCACGATTAGCATTATTGAGACAATGTAAGCTTTACTGTTATTAACTTAACGAATTGCTGATACTATAGCTGTATTATGATAGTAATTTAAGCTGAAACGCACCAGTAAACGATAAGTATACACAATTTTGAGTACGCCGTATTTTTATGTATTTAAAACCATAGTTTTAGGACTCCTGTATAAAATTGTAGCTCTGCCATACTGTTAACCGAGCTTTACAAGTTAATGAAAGCGACAGGTCGACGAAAGGCGGCTAAAATATGTACGTGCGACGCGTGATATTAGCTCCACTGCCTTATACAGGCACTATAATTTGTTTTCTACAAGCAATAATTGCTTTCTAAAAGTAAAACGCTATCCTTTCAGGACCGCAGTAATGCATTCTTGATGCACTAATACTATTGCCGCGTATAAAGCTTATTCACTAACAAAAAATAACATTACAACATTAAACACTTGAGCGGTGCAAAGTTTGCTGGAAGCACGATTATCAGTCATAGGATATATGAAACATCGCAGATTGTTCGGTTACAAATGTTTTGACGAATACCAATAGTTTACAATGTTGTAGATAAAATTTAAGACTTTTCTGCTGCAAGCCACACACTGTGCTTCCGTCAACTGCACACAAGCTAGCTAAACTTAAATATTTGACATAGCGGCACGAAACAGTGTAGCATGAAACAAGTTCAAAAAATAGACGAAGAATAAATAAACAGTTTAGGTAAATATGTAGTTGCACAGCCATTTTATTGATTGTTAGCCAGGCGTCTGCGGCGTAGCTGGTATCGTTTAAGTCCCGGTTTATGAATTGCGCCGCCTTCCTGCGATTTCGATATGTTAGGGACATTTTCCTGTTCGCTTGAACGTAGCAAAGTCTCTTCGCCATCATCACTTATTTTCTATGGTAAATTGGTGATAGTTTCCTTTTGCAAATGATTGCAATACTGTGTTGCATCAGTTTCATACTCTTCGTCAGTAACTTCAACGCAATCATGATGACTTATCATCTTCGCCGTTGTGGGCAGGCTTCAAACGCCTTGCATTGACACGTTTTGCAACAGCACGTGTTGATTTACTAACCGGCTCAACCCGCGCTCCCGTTCCGTCTGCCGATAGCTGGTATACACGGAAAAGTCCGCGCCAGAATCTTTCAAATTTCTTAGATTTACCAGTTATTATCGGTACATGTAAGTAAACACGGTTGATCTTTCACAAACGCAATCCTCTGTACTTTTTGTCGTGAACATGCTTCTGTTTCTGCTGTGAACTATTAATTGCCTGCAACGCAATGTCACGCGCAGTAGTTAATTTTAGAGCTACTTCAGAGCCATAGGTATGGCCACATGGAGTCGTTTCAGAATTCAACTACATATCTAACGGCAACACGGGCTCACGCCCGAAATTGAAAAAACGTTGACTCGCCTGTTGATTTATGTACGCTTCTGCGATAAGCAAAGCACATGCATGGAAGTATTTGATCCCAGTTGTATTGATAATGGTTCACGTATAAACTAATCATTGCCTCCATCGTGCGATTAAACAGTTCCACCATTCCGTCACTTAGCAGGGTGATATGCTGTGGTATTTAGCTTTTGAACGCCGAGAAGACGGCAGGTCTCCTTCATTATACTTTAAACTAGGTTCGGACCTTGATCGGTTAAAAACCTGGTCGGAATTCCGAAACGGCATACAATTTCTTCGAAGAAAGCCTTTGCAATGGTCGTTAACTCAGTGTTCGGTAATGCAACGCATTCGACCCATTTTGTGAAATAATCCATAAAAACAACTACATGAGTGTTGCCAGATTTCGATTTTGGCAACGGTTCGACTATGTCACACGCAATTTAATACCGCGGTGCTACAACTAGAATTGGATGCAATGGCGGTACTGTATATAGTGCGCGAGCTTTCCGAGTGGCGCGTGCTTCGCAGCTTGAACACCAATTCTTGACGTCGTGCTACATCGACGGCCTATAATATCGCAGCGCCGCTTTCCGGTACGTCTTGCGAATGCCGAGATGACCTCCAAATAAATGGTCGTGACATGCTTTAAGCACTTGTTCCCGTAATTTTTTTGGTAAGTAGAGCTGAGCTTGTCCATGAACAGTAGACTTTCGAAATAGTACTCTATCCTTCAAAAGCCGTAATTCTTCCGAGGTTGGATCTAGCGCAATACGATCTATGAACAATGCAATTTCTGATTCCGCATACTGAAGCTGTCGCAAATTAGCTGCTGGATGGTCTTGGCCATCAATCTGTAATGGCACTAATTCAACTGCGCACACCAGAGCTGAACATATCTCTTGTTGTTCGTCTCGTATTTTCAACATCTTATTATATATTTCACACGCGATTTTAATGCAATCCGCAGCTGGGAAGTCCATAACATTTGAACATCGGCTTAACGCGTCAGCAGAACCATTATCTTTCACAGCTCGGTGCACAGTTTCCATGTCATATTTTTGCAATAACAGCGAACATCGACTTAACTTCCGCGTGGATCTTTCACTGTTAGAAGCCGTTTCAACGGTTGGTGATCTGTTACTATTAGAAACTTCCTACCATAAATATACGGCCGAAAGTGCCGTATTGCCCAAACAACCGACAAAGTTTTTCGTTCGATTACTGAATAGCGCCGTTCGGCTTTATCTAGTGTTCTACTTGCAAAGGAAATAGGATGTTCTTTGCCATCTTCGTTTTGTTGACTTAAGACTGCGCGAATTGCTTCTTCGCTTGCATCCGTTTGCACGATAAATTGAGCTGAAAATTTTGGAAAAGCCAAAACCGGTGCTGTGAATAGTAATTGTTTTAAGTTGTCGAACGACTTTTGTGTGTCCGTTGTCCACCGAAACTGTGTTTGTTTCCTTACCACCGCACGGAGTGGAGCGGCCACTTTAGCAAAACACCAGACAAACTGACGGCAATACGATGCTAATTCCAGAAAGCTCTGAACTTCCTTTACAGTTTTAGGCACCGGCCATCCAACAATTTTTTTCTACCATTGCACATTCTAGAAAAAATCTGTCTTTAGATAAAACGTGACCAAAAAACGGCACCGTTTGTCGACCAAATTGGCACTTTTCTAGCGTTAACTTCAAGTTTCCTAATCAAAGCCGTTCAAGTACCATTCTGAGACGATGTAAGAGTTCAAAAATATCATCTAGATAAACAAACAAATTTTCCAATCAAGATCAGTAAGAACGTTTTCCGTTAGCCTCTGGAATATCACAGGTGCATTTGTCAACCCAAAAGGCAACTCGTAATATTCATACAGCCCTTCAAATGTTACAAACGCTGTTTTGTGTTTACTATCAGAATCCATTGGTATCTGATGATATCCGCTTTTCATGTCCTGCGTACAAAAATATTTTGCTTTGTCCAGTGTCCCCATCACGTCGTCGATTCTTTTCATAGGATAGCTGTCACGTCTAGTGACGGTGTTCAATTTTCTGTAGTCAATACAGAAACGCCATTTTCCATTTATCTCTTTGACGAGAACAATCGGTGACGCCCATTCGCTAGAAGATCGTTGTATTATTCCATTTTTAACATATCCTGAATTTGTGTCGAAACTTCGTCACACATAGCAAAGGCTGTTCTGTATGGCTTTTGTCTAATCGGAGCAGCATTTACTGTGTCTTTAGCATGGTATACTCTGGTGGTACATCCAAGATCATGATCTCCCTCAGAGAATATATCTTCGTATTCAGTTAACAGTGATATTAACTGACGCTTGTATTCATCGTCAAACTCGCACTGCTTACTGTCGAGATTAACAAACTGTGAGCTTAGCTTTTGCTGCAATTCAGGGGTGGGACACCGCGATTTCGGAATGCAATCAGCGTAAACTTGCAGATAAAAGATTCATAATATCTTTTATATCAATCGATGATGCCCTGGCAAGTTTGAGACCACTGTAAACGAAAATTGGAGCTCCGTTAGGATTTAGTATTCAAACTGGCACAGCATTTGTGTGATCAGATTGTGCCACAGATGGTGCGATGGCGGCGCCATAATGTGCAAACACTGGTGGTAACGGCTCTAAAAATATCGGTTCTGTTTTAGGTGATGTAACCTTGCCTAGTACTATGCTTTCTGTTCGCGCTGGTACTTCGACAGATTCTAACAAAGTATTATACCCAGTCCCAGGCGATCGCCATCCGATAGCGCTAATGTCACAATTTACATGCATCCTACTTTCAACGTAATTTAGTTAAATGTCGCGGAACAGTTCTATCACATCGCGTCCGATACTCGACACTGAATATGGCAGATTTGGGGTAACAAGCATGATGGCAACAAAAGTTGAATTGGCCAATCGAAGTTCCACTCCAAAAAACCTGTTGTGGACATCAGATGCTAAGATGCTGAACGAACGACACTTGGTATATTGCCACCAGAATTTTGCTGTTGAGCGGGTAACATAAACATACTGACGGCTTCGGTGGTTAACAATGATATCTCAGCTCCTATATCAAGCAGAGCATGGAACTTCACACCATTTATATGAACAAGGATTGTACCTTCTATCCCTTGCGGTTGCAAGCTGTTTGCTGCCAAATTGTATGGCTGAAATTCTGTCGGTTCATTATGAATTTGTTGGCTGGTACAACCAGAATAATCGCGTCGATATGTTACCTCAGGCAGTATTTCTTCGTCAGAACAACGCGGTTGACAGAGCTGAAAGTGATGTATTTTTATTCGAGCGTACATATTCGCAATCAATTGTTGCCCTTACGGATTACACTGCGCTACAGATATCCAACTTCGCAAGCATGTCTTCCAGAATACAAACGTTGTCACATAGACGCAGCATCCAAATATCTATACGTACAAAAACTCAAATAATCCTGCATTGACTATATTTGTTGCTGCGTTTGATACCACATACTCCGACTTTTCACCGCTTTGTTGTACACCTAATGCTTTGAACAGTTTTTGTTGATTGTTATACGTATGCCATAACTCATTTAAAGAAATATGACTGCGCATTTCCTCCATCCGATACATCACCACCGGGTGAAACACAAGTATATGTACACGCAAGACACGCGGAATTGACATCAGTTTTGGAAAACGGTCAAATTGTTGAATCTTATTTAATTATCCAGACCGTTGGTAGTAAAAGGCTCCTTTAGTTAGTGGTAATAGAATATCTTCGTGATAGCGACAATCCACTTCCCTTGTGTGTTGGGCTGTTATATCAGTACTAACATCTAAGTAATCTATGTGATCAACTCCAACTATAGAGAAACGCATAGGAATTCCTGATGCACATGTATTGTTCATAGGCAGAATGTCAAAACTCGTGTGTTTCATTACAAGGCCAAACTTCAATAACGTCACCACCGGTTAGAGCCATCAGATTCTTGCGGCCCAACGAAATGCGCCTTATTGTAGTTAGCATTATACATGCTTATTAATCGTAAAGCCATCAGATTCTTGCGGCCCAACGAAATGCGCATTGGTAATGTAGCATTATACATTATGCATGACTCAATTAGATCGTAAACCGTCTTCATCCTATTACATGTCGCCGACATCGCATGGTCAAAAGAAAAGGATATTACCTCTCTTGCATATATTTCTAATGCTTGCAAACTAGAATCCAACATTTCCGGTGTTACTATACCAATTAGCTGTTCACGTTTTACTTGTGTCTCAGGAATCATGATTTGATTAGATTCTAGACCTGACTTGTGTCTTTCGAAATCCATAATTCGATCGTAACGTTTGCGTAGAGTTGCTTTTACGATTTTGAACGGGATGCCCTGATCACTTATACGTATTTAGTTACTGTCACAGTCCGTCGTTTGTTTGTTTTGCTCGAATGTAAGCGCTAGTGTACCTTCATTTTAGAGCCACTGCTGACCACGAAGCTTTCCTGTCATTTTCTTCCATGGTAGAATGGAGCAATCTTCAGCTTCGTTGGGCTTCCAAATCAGTACCTTATTGTCTTCCAATGCATAGAACGATATTCACATAACGATACATCGCCAGCAGTTGACTCCGGCATCGTTTCTGATTGGCTTTTATATATCTTAGGTGTGACTAAGAAACAGTTGGTGACCTGAAACCATTTCCAACGACAGCAGTTTATACCACCGCTACAATTTGTTCGTGGTTGTCCATAAATTGCCACGTCGTACCATTGGATGACTACCGCATTGTTTAAATTGTTGCATTCGTCGACAATCTTCCGCAGTTATAGGCTGGGTGATGGTGGCTTCCTCCTTCAAATTTTCGTCCTTGGAAAAGTATGTGAAAGCCTTAATCTGATTAGTGATCTTATGACAAAGCCAGGCTTCGCTTAGGTATTTAGATGATACTGCATCCGTATAGTATCATCCACCGGACGCTGATTCTGTGTTTGATTAGGAAACAGGCAATCCGCTGCTTTGGGCAATCGCTATATTTGTTTGTGACGCGTCGTCTGGCGAATTAGAGGATTAGGGAACTTCATTTCGCCGTTCGCAACGCTAACAAAATTGATAAATAGCAACAATAGACATGGAAGCAACACTATCAATAAGCTTCCAAGGGTATATTTGCGTGTATCTCCACTGTCACCAAGTTCTTGGTTTATTGCTTGCCGATTTTCTTGCTGGCTCCTACATCGGATTTTTCGGTGTCCGAACTTTCCAGCTGCAACTAAATTTATTACTGATTTCCGAATCTACTATACGTTGTCGTATTGGAGTGTCACTCAATGCTCGTTGTTGTTTCACAGTTGTCGTTTTCGGTTGATCGCAAATACTACAACTGTCGGTCAATAAACCTAAGAGTTTAGCTCTAATTCGTACTTCAACAGCAGGGCTCATTTCTCCCGATGGCTGTCCTTGATTTTTTGGAAACATTCGATACATTTGTCGTGGTCTGTCAGCCTGTCGCTGAATTTGTTGCATTCTTTCCCATTTGGATTCGGCATCTAGGTTTTGTTCTCGATCTCTACGAATTTCTTCAATCATTTGTTATCTTCTGGCCTCCCTACGCGTCATACACCGACGCGGCTCAGGGGCATGTTGCTCGGCTTCTGGCAACATATTATAATCCACGATAGCATCACCAAACACGATTCGGCGTGAAACGCTACTTTCAATCGTCGTCGATGTTATCGGTTTTTCTATTGTTGGCTGACTGTGTCGACGCATTTCCACCGAAGCAAAACCTTGCACGCGGAATGAAAACGACTCGCCAAGACGAAACATACCTTTGTCAGTCAAAAATGAAAGACCTGACAAAGTACTTTCGGAACCATGCTCGAACAAAATATTATTCTCCAGCATTACATATGTCGAGCCTGACGGGCTCCTTCGCCATAACATTTCCTAAGGTGTAACGAAAACAACCCCAAACATCTTGTAGAACATCTCTACGAGCCGTTATGTTGGACCAATAAACGTGATCCACTGAGTACGCGATGTTGTTTAAAAGTAATCCCACACGGCGAACAGCTCGCTTTATTTCATTTTATATTTGCAATTGCTTGGCCCATCCTTCTGTGTCAGTATGCACTAAATTATAAGCACCCGGATGTATTATAACGTTAACTAGTCCATTGTCCTGAGCTAATGACTGTAAGGCTTCTTCAAGTAGTTCATCAACGCATTCAAATCGTAGACCGTGATGCCATCTTATTACGTCGCCAGGTGTTGCTGTCATTCGTTGTAGCTAGTCATCGCCCACAAAAAATATATTCAGTTGGGGCACGTTGTTCAGTACCTGGAAGTATATGCTTCAGTGACATTATCACTACGGGAATCCTGCTAATTTTGTCCTCCGACGTCGGCCGTTGCCGCATTGTCTGGTACAAATACTCATTCCTGTACTTTTTGGTTCAGAGGCATTGACGCAATAACTTCTGCCATTGGACCTACTGCATGCTTTACAGGTCTATATTCTTTGATTCCGTTCCTATCGTGTAATTTTTGGATCTTTTCTTTATGCATCGAGAACTGTTGTTCCCCTTTAACCACATGTCGCCACTCATCTGCATTATCTAATACCGGTACTTTTCCAACGAATTGCTCTGTATTAGACTCACTAACTTCGGCATTTTTAGCTTGTCTACTCGATATATCAGAACCAAATACCTGATCTGCGTTGCATTGGAGCTCTACGGTGTTTACAGAGCACATGCCTTGTGTAGACCGGTTCATAATAGCGGCTACAGTAGCTTTTTTCGTGTTATTTCTTGTTTGTAGTGCATTCCCAGTTAAACTCCGACCATCTCGGGCACCCTGAGCTCGCCTAGCCCGACAATCAGGAGTATGGTGTGTATTGGTGCGGTGAAATTCGCAATACGCGGTAGGAGTGCGGTTGCTGTTGCAAATTACAGCAGTGTGACCAGCGCGTCCACACACCTGACAAACCGGGCGATTGTTTAATTGTGAAACGCTGACGTCCGTACATGGGAAAACCTTCACCGAATGGTCGAAATTTTGACGGCCTTCGTGATCAAAACTGTTTCGTCTGCTATAGCCAATTGCATCACTAGTAGTATGTGATTGCTACAACCTACGAGTAGCTTGACGCAACTGAATGATTTGGTTAACAATGTCGCGAGCCCAGTTTGGCGCAGATGTCGAAAGTTCGATGCCGCTGCTTGCATTGTTCTTCCAGTGATAGCAGCTACTGAGCGATGATCCTCGGCGGCCAGAATTAATTTTTGTCTCAATTCCTCGGCCGCAAGGATAGCTGCTGCCAGAGACTTCGGTCCCATTACTTTCACTTCTTCTCTAATCTCGTGTTTCAGGCCAGCAATAAATTTGTCTCGAAGATTCATTTGTTTCTCAGATTCCACAGTCATATAACTAAATGCTGACTGGGCAAATTAATTTGAGTGACCGAACGTTACAACAAACCGATTCCGTGGAACCTTGGGTGCGAATATCGTATCTATTGCTTATATGCTGTTTGCGATCTTCTGTCATCAATGCCGAATTGAGACTTGCGACCAATGCATGGTAGTTTTGTTTTATCGCCGGGTCTAGACCATTGTAAGCTAACTTAGCATTACCAGCAAGATAGACTCCAAGTGGAAAAGGCTTGTTTTGTTCTGGCCACGCGTTGGCCAAAAAATTTACTTAAAATTCGTGTATCCGCCATCTGTCAAAGTCATCACCTTTCTCTTAGCGAAATGTAGTGCCTGGAATGTTGGGGCCACGTGCTGACATAACGAAACTTGTAGCGGATATCAGCGATTTTGTTTCAGTTAGGGATGCAGCAGTATTTTCCGCAACAGAAAATTTGGTTTGATATTGCCGCAATTCACTAACATTCTCTTTCAGGACCGTGATTCACCGTTTTCCGCAACAGTGGATTGAATATGTTCCAGGCGATTGAGAATCTCGCTGTTCGTCAGCACTGGTGCAGGAATATTTGCGCATGAAAGAGTAACGTCTTGCTTATTTCGCGGCGTCGCGTATTGCTACTAAAAGACGACTAGACTGTTCTTCTGATAAGTGCTGTAATTGGTTCTGTTGGTCTGCGAGTTGAGATACAACTGTGCTTAGCTCAGTTTATAGTTTAGTGTGTACAGCTGCCAGTTGAGCGTCTAACTTGCGCTGTTGTTTCTCCGTTGCCACCAATGTAACGTGTTGCTGGTTCTACTGTGGAGTGAACTTGCGTTCTTCAAGCACGTTTTGCTGTTGTCTACAACTGTGAATGATCACGCTCTTAGAGCGATTATGAATGCGCAGCTATGCAATTGCTTGGGCTCTACGGCCGACTATGGTTATGACAGATGTGTGCCGTCTGCAGACAGCACAAGTATATAGCCCACTTCAGGCGAATAAATCAATAGCCTTCTTCAGGCGAATTGTAAAGAAAATGCACTGGAAAATGTAACTGCCGTCTGCTGGCAGATTTACATCTGACAATGAAACAAAAAGTAATTTTTCAGAACTGACTCAATTTATTTTATGAACATCACATTTTATACCCAATAACACAAGCGAGATTATAAGGAATAATAAAATCAAAATGTCATGTAAAAATAGATTTTAAAAGGTCTCAAACTTCGAAGCCAAACCAACCCCACAAATGAGCAGCATAAAAACTGTAATAAACCCCACAATTCGAAAACTGTACAGCAGAATCAAAACGTCAAGAAAAAGACCGCTTCCAACAAAAATCAGAAATTTACAATATTTTGAAATGTCACATGCAATACACCTTCTGCCGAATATCGTTACATATATGCATGTATAATTGCGCTGTATTTATGTTACTGAAACAGAGGTGTGCCCGTGCAGAAATTATTGAGCGCGCGGGTTCCGAAAGTGCTGTTCACCGCCACTAGGCCCGTACCCGCGGGCTCAGTACGTTTTACCAGACCCGCGAGGCCCGCATGTTATTGGATCCTTAATGGTTAATATATTTATCGCTTTGCGTTTTAGTGCCATTCTTATCTTAACTTTTTGATAGCGGATTCTTCGCCAGCGAACTCTCGCTGCCCAGGCTTCACGACAAGAACATGATCCGCTTTCGGAGCGTACCTCCCTACCGGCCAACCAACCACCCAAATGTAAGCTGGCCGGCATTCAGGGAGGCTGCCCGCCCCGTGCCCAGCACTGGAATTTATGGCGTCCTAAAGATACCGTAATTTGCACTTCTGCAGGGTATAGTAAATGGAGCCTCCGTGTCGTCTACAGCGCCCACTAAAGGGAACTGCCTAGTCGGTTCTACAGTGTCCAGTAAATGGAATCGCCTAGTTTCTTCAGTTGGACGCGGTTGGACCTACAAATAACAACGTGACCCACGACCCACACCAGCCACCAACATGGCGACCCACATGGCTCACGAACGACGCACTGATCCACCCTCCATTTCTGGTCGCAAAACCAAATATTCAACCCCATGGGTGGTTATTCTTGCAAGTTTAGCATTGCTCGGTATTTGGGGTTGTGTTATTTTGTGATTATTTTCCGAAACCTGCGGGTACCCGTACGGCGGGTTACCCGCTATCCGAGGGATCAACATTTAAGCCCGTACCGGAGCCGGCACACGATAACCGTACCCGCGCACAGCTCGGTACAGAAGCTGTGGCGTTTATGGCATAAAGTATCAGCAACTGTTAGAGTCCAACACCTACTAATTTGTTCTAAATAGGTATATAAATGATCACTAGTTATTAGGCAGGTACCCAGACTTGTATGTTTGGGAAACAGGCGAAATAGAGGTACGCAAGCCAATATCAATGGGTGCAAAAATTTTTGCTTTTATAAGATGTTGTGTTACGTGAAATTTACAGAGCCATTTCAAATGTTAAACACCAGAGGAAATATCTGTATTAATATAAAACCAGGAGAACGAATGAAAAGAAAGGCACTTACAATTTAAGAATATGACATTTATGTTTTTCAACTGTTTGCTTTGGGAGGCCTACGGGAGGAACACAATTTCAGGGGAATCACTCTCCACGCCTCGCCCCGTCCATCCCCGTAACTATCTGACTGTTAGTTGCATTTGAGTAGCGTATAAAATGCTTGAACGCAAGTACAACTTTTAGAGCCAACCACTTTTACTGCAAGTATAACAGTAACTGCATCATTTTGAAGATTATACATATGAAAAATTTGCCACTGTCAACGGCGAACTAACAAAAGTTTTTTTCGGTGCTAAATGTTATATGGAAAATAAATGTTATCTAATATATCGGTAAAAATGTATTTTCGTTTAAAATCACCGATTTTCTGACAAATTCTACTACAGTAGTTTCTGTAAAATGAGGGTTTTTATTACACAAGTTCATACTACATTTTTTCAATAGGACCATCTTAGGACCAGCACTGCACTACTTTATCATGTTAATTTAATGCGGCGTTCACGTTATAATGTCCCCAACGTTTGGAACCTATGTACCCCACACAGTGTCAGACACACTGTTAACAACAGGGTATCTTAGACACCCCCATGTTTTTAATAAATTTTTTCAACGGTAGCTAGTTACGCGTATTACCACTTACCGGACAGTGCTGCGAGACACACCGTGTCTTCTGGCAGTTTTATTGACAGTGTTCGGAATTATTAAGCAATGTTCATATGGGCTAGATACCAAAATATGGAGAATTTAGGAAAAACTCCCACAGGACAGTTGACTAATAAACCGCATTTAGCTACAGACGGTGTCCCTTATAGTTAATTCGCGCCAAATCGGTAGCTAAGGGTGTGTTGGGCACTATATAGAAAAAATGTAATAGCTAAGGGTGTCCCGTACGCCCTCGGCATTTGATATACAGTATGGTTGTCACCCTGACTGTCTATACGGTAGGGTCGCGACTACAGGGGGTCAAAAGTTCCAAACAGCGGGGACATTATAACGTGAACGCCGCATAACATTAACATTTTAGTATTTATGAAGCGATTCCAAAATTATAATACAGGTTTTTATGGTTGAAATGATATTTAAAGACTCATTGCCTTTAAAATTCTTTGCTTTCTTTGGCTTTGCAGAATTAATGCGTTCTCTGGCTCCATAGAACACTGGTCATTTAGGGCACCCTCAAGCGTGACAAGACTTCTTCAAGGATTGGATAAGTAAATGAATGGGACATGCTCACAGCCACTTCTAGGATTCACAGGTCGGAACCATGCTCCGACCGTCCAGAAATTACAAAACGATCGGTTATCGAATACGGTCGCGAGCGATCTTGACGGCGCTGAAGACTGTAGAGCGTTCGAATTTTAATAGTCAGGCCGAAATCTCAGGTTGACGAGATGAAAGTTTAGTGTGGCCCCGTGGTCATGCTTCGAATAAGTTCTCGTGTATTTCGTTCCTGCCGTATGGAGCGAATTCGATCAAATCTTTCTTGTGCGAGAGCACGCGTAAACTAAGGTCAGGCTAACACCAATCAAAGCGCCAGACCTACTCATCGCCAAGCGCGGAGTTACCGTTGAACCCGCTATTTTGGACAAACGGGTTCCACAAGAGGGAATCCACATCCATTTGGAGGTCAGGAGTGTGGAATGGTCCAGTCCTCGCCGTTTTGATTGTCGTATTGCTTCAAGCTCACGCTTCAGCAGATTTTACTTATCCGCCGAAACGTATTCCTTAATGCGCTGGATTGCACCGTTGCGAACTTCGTAGCTTAGAACGCATGTGGTGCCCCAAGACACTTGTAGATAAATACATCGTGCAAACGTATGATTTGTCAAACACCTCATGATACTAACCGATATATCTGCTTCTCAATAGTATCTGAAACTGGGAGTACCCCACCATATCCGCCGTATTAGCTACATAGCCACCCGACAACCACGAGACCTACTAGGGAATTATAGTTCATACAAAACGGGTCGAGTATTAAGGGAACGCTTAGTAAAGAACTCGTTAGGCGAATAAATCTTAGGGCTAAGGAACTTTATCATTTATGATTCGTTGTCATGTACTGTACCATACATTGATTATTTGTACCATTGATGTCATACATACTGTTTGTGTCATTGTCGCTGTACATTATTTTTGGCATGCACCTTGTCCGTCCTATATCGCTGCATTCAAAGCGAGCAGTAGTTCCCACATTTTGCACCGATCACGCACATAAAATTCCACTTCGTAACTCTTTAAATTGGGGAGCAAACTGGTCCCAATTTTCCAAGTGTCAAAAGGGACCGACCTCTCTCGCGCTAACGTGAATCCTCGGCAGACTCCGTTAGTGCCTGATCACCTAGGATAGTTCAAGCATCCCCAGTCCCGTTGTAACGTTGTTCACTTCGTTGTGTATGTCCTATTAATTGTGTCGTCCGAGCCTTCTGATCATCGTTCTACACTTATTAATAACCGTGTAACCTGTTTTCATGCCTTACCTGTTACCTGATGCTCTTACCTGTACATATTTTGCAATAACCTTGAAAGAAAATCAAATTATGTTATCTAATGTTCGTTTTCTGGCAGCGATTACTTGTTCTAAATGTTTCGTCCGGTCCACCGACCAGCGTCCCGCGCCAAGGCCTGCAGGGATCAAGCCTCGACGTGTGCCGTTTGTGTCCTATAATAGCTTAAAGTAAGAAGCCAGAAAGTAAGGTCCATCAAAACTCATCAAAGTTTAATACGTCCATCAAAGACAATCACCGCCCGCGGTTATCAAAATTACTCAACCAAATTACTTTAATATCACAAAGTAACTTATCGACAGGTAACAACAAAATTATCATCTAGGGTCAAGAATCCCACTATAAACCTTCTGGGAGCTGTCGGAACCCTGTAGGGGTTACATTGGTCAAGCCTTTCGCTGAGTGAATCGGTGACCTGAGAGGTCAATGTAGAGACAAATTTTGCCTAGGGTCGCATCGCAACTTAATTCATTTCGTTCATATTAGGCTCATACCAACTTAAGCGAGAGATCCAAACAACTTCCGAGTGAGATCGAGATAGGGAACATTGGCATGTCAATATTGCCTGTGAGCAGGTGTCAGTGTCAGCCTCCCTGGGTAACCTCAGCGATCATACCACATACTAGACCCGTGCGCAACCAATCGGGCGGGGTCCGAAGACACCTCGTGAAACGTGCCTGCGGCCTGCTAAGCTTCATAGCTTCTTGGGTCTGACCGAGAAAATTAAATTCAAGAAAATTTAAGTCCACCCTTGAGGTTATGATAGCCGGTGTCGTATGGCCATGGTGTTAGGAAGTTGTGCCATGTAGCTGCGTCCCGTTATTACATATATTCGTAATGAATTATGAGTTATATCAAGAGTCGGTGTTATTTTGCTGAAGAGTACAAAAGCCTTTCTCTCATACTTGTTAAGCCTATAAGAATATCGCGGTGCCTTTCACGGTGTCCGCCTGTATTTTAAGAGAATAGTTGATCTTAACTCCTCTGGCGTTTAGTGGGTAAGGGACAAATGTCCCTGCCCTCAATTTCGTTGGAGGAGGGCATTTGGTCCTCTTGTATATAATATGTTTCATTAGTTGTAATATTAATGCATTTATTCCATCCTATCTGTCCGGTGTGAAACTTATTTTAGGCTAGGCAACTCAGGTACGGTGGCCAACAGATTGATCTTGCATAGACAAACTTGAAAAGGTACATAGATATTTCACTCGAAGGTAATTTATACGACTTATCCAACCTGCTTCAGCGTATAATTACAGATTACAATACTTAAAGGTTAAGTCTTTCGATAAGCGACGCCTTAAGTTAGATTTAACTATGGCCTACGTAACCAAACAAACGCGAGCAAAAACTTTTTTGAAATCTCTAAAAACATATATATGCGCGAAAATCAGTTAAAGCAAGGTATCAAACAAATATGCTCGTACTTCGTGTTATTGATATTTGGAATTCACTTCCTTATATAGTAGATTCTCAACTTCAAATTTTTGCACCGAACACCAAAAGATTTCTTCAAGCGTTAGATAAGCTCACCCTCGAGCAGCTGCTACATTACGATCGAAATCTTTACATTATTTACACTATGTCAATCAAAAAATTTCAAATACAATGTTTAATAGATTTTCGTCCTTTTTCATCTATAAATCGCGCTTAATTTGCCTGAAATGCAGAAATAAGTTGTAAGTGGGTAGATGCTTCCTAATATTCCCTTTTTGCTGTGTTTATATCAGTCTTTGAAGTCAGTATTGTTCGTATATGGTCCTATCATTGCTCAGACAGTGTAGAGTAAGGCATACATGTTATAGGAAAAGTTTTCTCAATGGACAGGAAATATGGGATTTTATATGAAAAACACAACATTTTACCTTGATTATGGGATTTTGGCAACTAATTGCCTCGAAAGCAGCCCGAGGGAAATAATAATATTTGCACACATAAATATATTTTCCCGTTTCCGCGTCGTTATATAAAATATTACATGTGGTACCAAAAGATGGGCTCTAACGTAGACAGCACTCAATCAAAAATTTATAACATTGAAAAATGCACCTGAAACAGAGAAATTACGGTTTATGTGTAAACGCAGGAATTCCATTGTTATATACAGGCACGATCTAGCTTCATAGAATTCGGAAATACTTCACATTTTGACAAATACGCCAACAGAAAATTTATGTTATTGGTTATGAAATTTGTAATCTTATTGCTAATGTTTTATCAAACTCTATCGCAGCTAAAAGTGGGCAATGTTTCCGCTAGATTATGGTTGTCTCTGTAACCTCACGAATGGCATGCAATATATTTAAATCAAGCCGGTGCCTGGTATTAACTATAAGAGCCAGCCCAGGATGAGCCAGAGAGTTTGGTGTGTACACACTTATACGGTATCGACAACTACTGTACAGTCGGTTCCTGCACTTCGCCGGGATTGTCAATTCAACCAAATCCAATGCCAGGCATCAGGCTAATTCTGCTTAGTATTTTGTGCCGGGTGTACAATGAAATTATGAAATACGCAAAGAATCTGTTCTTAGTAAGGTTGAGCATAAAGTGTGCGTTAAATGATACAGTGACTCCTAAGGTCATGCTAGAGTTTGTATGCATTGTCGCTGATTTGAGTACAGTGTGCAAATCTTATACGTCTCACAAGTCATTTCGGCCGGAGTAATAAATCTCTGGAGGTTAAGGTTTGATACTAAGCAATAAACTGTCAATTGATACATCGAGTGATTCTACCGTTATATTCATTTATGTTGGAAAATACATGAAATCCACAGATCTGAAGTCAAAGATGAAATATTGCAATCTTTGGATAAGACGTTATCAGTACTGAGTTGTGAAACAAAATTTTAAGTGTCGGAGTCTGAAGGTTGTAATAAACCAGCAAATCGCCTAGCAAATTTCGAATAATTGTACTGTACTCTGTCTATAGTAGTGTGTTAGACATGATCCTAAATGCGCCAGTACTATGTTTTTGACCAATAAAATGGGTTATGAACGTTGGATAAATAATGGAAGTGATCTTGAAACACATGATGTTGTTAAACTGATAAAAAGTAATACCAAAAACAAGTCACAAGCGAATAGTTTTGAATTGTGACAGGACCACAAGTCAAATTCGAGTAAAACCAAGAGTGGTTCTTCAACTGGTTCGTGAAAGCACAGGACATGAATGGGTTCCCTTTTCATAGATTTGCATTGTCATATTTTCTGTAGGCATAACCGAGAATTGTGCCCTATACTGTTGTGTAAATTATTGTCATGAAGCTCTTTTTTGTAACAGCAGCGTCATCTTAAAACTTGGGCTTTCTAATCTAATTTCGTGTTACATGACGCTTGGCCGATAGTTGCAAACTATTCCAGCTGGTTGAATTGCGATTGCTCCTCAAAAAATTGTGCTTTTTCTAGGCTTTTGAAGAACTTTCCGTGACTTTTGATTCACTTGTAAATCCATTCCTACTGATCTCTTCGTTCCCTCTAGTTAAATTAAAAAAGTCGTTTCTCGCCGGAAATTCCAGCCAAAAACTCACAACAGAGAGAGCACATTTGAACCACGGGACACAGAGTCCACTGTCCGCCGAACTTCTGCCAGGGTGGGTGTAGTGCTTTGGCCGTGCTTTGAAAATTTCTAATTCGTAACCTCCGACCTCAAATAGCTGCGATAAGGCAAATATTAATTTTACTAATGTTGGTAAACAACAAAATTTCTTGCACTGCAACAGTAAAATATAGTATAAATTTAAGAAAATGGCTTAGTTGTAAAATT
The DNA here is from genome assembly GCA_030248225.1 of Trileptium ribeirensis. NCBI lineage: Eukaryota > Metazoa > Nematoda > Enoplea > Enoplida > Thoracostomopsidae > Trileptium > Trileptium ribeirensis. Next base: position 37,624 of record JASANE010001062.1, read on the forward strand.
TAAGCTTTTCACCTCAACTAATTTGTCAAATAGATCCAACGACCGTCGGATAGAACGCGCTCGATGTGGAAATTAGAAAGAGTCTAAATATCGACTCTGCTGAGGCTCATTACTATTTCTGGTTATGTCGATATACAGCTAGAATTGTCAAAATTTGTCAAAGCATTTGTCAATTAAGTTAAAATCACAAGCAAATTTAGAATCCGCGACTCGGTACTCAGTTACCTTGAAATCGCGATCCATGCTTATCAAAGAAGTAAGAAAAATTGCGCGTCTTGGAAAATGCTAACCGGTTATGCGGCTTGGGCCATGCGTCGCACTTATGCGGAACATAATACCAATGGAGCGGGGGCTGAGACACATCGTGGAACCCTCCTGCTATCAGTACATCGCAGGGAAAAAGCCGCCTCATATCGGAAGCGCCATTCCAAAATTGGTGATATAACAACTTGTTATTAACAAGAATCACGATCCAGTCGATGTTGTCGATTTTCTTCTACATAGCAAATTTGGTAAAATTTTATTAGCGACAGATCACATATCAAATTGACCAGTGTTGTCAAAATAAGGGAATCCGAAAATAATGGCAATATGTAATGTAAATCGGTAAAGGAAATTAAAAAAGCAAATCTTACGGTTCTCAGATGGATCGCTTCGGGAGTGCCATGTAAGGATCGTTAGCTCAATCCGACTGGCATTGACAATAAGGAAACCAAATAATTTCAAACGGAGGCATTCGCAATTCATAATTTGAACATGGCTGCGAGAATCAAAAGCTAAACCTTAGTGAATGTGAAAATTTAAACCGGACCAATGTGATAATTTGATCACGATGAATATAGCAAAACTTGAGACCGCTGCAAATTAGGCTTCCATCAGAAAAGGGTTAGGGAACGATGAGTCGACCTTATTACCTGTACATAGGCCTAAGAGTTGACCTGTCCTGGTGTACTTCTAGTAATGATACCACATACACACATGTGCCACCGAAAAAGACCAATCCTAACACCCTGGCAAAGCTCGCAAGTGTCCTGCTAAGCTAATCTGTTTCTTGGGACTTAGAGTCGATTTTCTGTTGAGGGTAGAGGACGCCGAGTCGTATGGGCGCCGCTTCTAAGAAGCCAATGGTGCAGCTGGGTAACTCGCCAATGCTAGTGGAAAGGGCTTTGTTTTTGTCCGCCCAGTTCGAAAATTTTCTCGTCTAGTAAATACATAACAGTGTCTATGTCATGCGCAACTAAACTTAAAATGATCCCGCTGACCATCATATTTTGTTTTTTTAATTTCGTCAAAGAACAATTTCCAGTCGGTTAGAAAATGCTAGTTTTTGTTCGTGAATATCAAATTTGTTCGCGAACAGAATTTTGCCGAATTTCAATTAACAAGAGTTTTGTTCGCGAACTCTAATTGGTAAATCATAGGGACGTTCCGTTTATGACGTCACAGTTACATTAAATTTGTTCGCTAACAGAGACGAATCCTATTTCAACGCTATAAAATGTTACTGAACTGTCCTAAACTGAATACAAATCTCTAGGGCTGCGCTAGCAATGAACCAAATCGAATATCCTATTTGTTCCGTAACAGTGGATGTGGATTCCACTTCGGAGATCTCAAAATAGGACGGTTAGCGGGGTCAATTTATGTTTAGTCGCGCATGATAAAGGTTGGGCTTGTTTGGTAAATAAACATTGTTGTTACATTGTATTTCGTCAGGGGGACATGTGTCACCCTTCCGCGAAATACATGGGAGATAAAATGTTCCTCTACGAAATACAGAGGGAACAAAAGGTCTAATGCGATATCATGGTTTGGACATTTCATATTTGCTACCCACACAAAAAGCAGGTGGGAGTGATGAATTGTCCCTCCTTGAAATGCAGGGGCACAGTGCGAAACGCTCTATCATCCCTATAGGCTTAATACGCATAAGCTGTGGAGTGCATACTTTTCACCAAAATATCAACGGCTCATGCTTATCTATATGTACAATTCTATTTATTCATTTCCATATTTTAAAGTAATCTGTGTTCCCATATATAGGCTATTTGTTCGAAATATTTTCGTCACATTCCAACCGCCCAAATCCAACCTGTGAGTTAAACATACCGTACATTGTAATGAACTACATTTTTTGCAACGATATAAAGGCCTCGTCGCGTAAACGATAACTATTTATCTTACTACTACATTCCAGGCCATTGCTAAATTTGCAAAGATAGATAAGATAAAAGGACCGACATTAAATTTGCAGCAACAAGTCACCCGCGAATGAAGCACACATGATGCTCGTTACCCTCGTAAAGACTGAATCGTTTTCGCTGTTTTGCCACCTTACAACCGCCATCATTTATTACGTCAGCTCTATGCGGCTGCAAAAATGCACAAATAATTTATCGTAAAGCCAGCCGCCTGCAAGACCCACTTAATCATATATAATAGCATTCATACCAGAGAATGCCATCATCAAACGATTTGGAAAACTCATAATCCGTTCAAATTTCGCAAATTGTAGAGTTATGTATCTGTTTTAGTCTTATATTATGCGTGATGGCAGTTTTTGTGTTTCTATGTGTGCATCCTGTTGTGTTTTTATTTTCCTTTTGCTTTTATGAGTAGTAGCAAGCAGTAAATTGCAGGCACCGGCTGTTTTAAATAAAATTTAATGTAATACACACAATAATTATCTTCTATTTTCCTTTTTGATTTTGCCAAATTGCTGCTGCTTTTTCAATATATTCTCCATTTTAAACAACCGCAGTCAGAGTCCGAGATGTGTACCATTACGAATATTTAACAAACATTTCTGTGATTTCTAATTTGGGCGCGGGCATCTCTATATTTCGTAGGCGTAGGCTGCCATAAACTTCAGCCAAAGGACACTGAATGTGTTAGGCGCGCCTTAACCGTACCTTGCGCATATAAAAATTCTTGCAGCAGCGTTATCATCATGAAATTATGACTGAAATTGAACTCTAACTTTTTCCGCAGGAACGTCGGCCGCTCGACATGACACGCATGCGCTATGAAGGCTTTGGCAAACAATTCTCAATCACTATATCAAAAGGCTTCGTGGCTTTGTCAGCGGATACCGGACATGTCTATTGGTGCCCGGTAGAAGGCTGTTTCGTTCTGCGCTAGCGCAACTCTTCAGGAAAAGCTTCCAAAACCGCAACTTACAAAAGTGTACGCTGGCTAAATACAACAACTGTTGAACAGAGAGTTCAACTAAGTCATTTTCGAAACTGCCTACGCTTAGCCTTGACGTCAGAATAAAGATTGATAAAAATAACTACTTTGGCGAACTAGCTCACGCCAGGAAAAAAGCAGCATCAGTGAATGACGAGCGGAAGCACAGCTAGTTAGAAAATGCACAGGTTCTACGCGGTGCTACCGAAGTGTTATTCATAACACATCTGGTAACAGGCTTGTAACCAAAGCAACACTAGTTGGACGATGGCGGGACCATTTCGACAATCTACTGAATCGTGAGCAGCCGGAAAACTTCTAAAAGATAATGTAAGCTTCTCCGGGTTCGACATCTAAGAAGTCAGCTGCTCCTTTCTACAGTTAATGAAGTGTTAACGGCTGTCAAACAGATCAAAAGTGGGAAAGCACCGGGCGAAGACGACATTCCTCTTGAGTGTTATAAGGTGTGGGTAGATTTAACCACGGAACTATATGAGTTCCTCTGCAAAATTTGGGGGAAAGAGGTGATCTCAGACAGCTGGTGGACAGCTTTAATCATCGCTTTTATAAAAAAGATGTAAGTCGGACTACTCCCACTACCGCTGCATTTCGCTACTGAATACCGCATTAAAAACTCTAGAAGCAGTCCTAGCGAACCGCTTCAATATCCATCCCGAAATATTCGAAAGGAAGTATCAGTGCTGTTTTCGCACTGGTCGCATCCCTATGGACCAGATATTAAGCTCTCATGTGCTGCTAGAACACCTACACGAGTATCGAAGAACTGTCGCGATTGTATTTGTGGACTTCAAGGCTTCCTTCGATTCAGTCCACCGTCAATCGCTGTAGAAAGTAATGGAAGCGAACGGAAAACCAACCAAGCTACTTTCACTGATAAAAACATTATTCGAGCATTGGTTTTGTCGATTACGCGTTAACGACGGTGTTTCTGAACCTTCTGATTTTACATCAGGCGTACGGGGGTGGGGGATTGATTTTGTTACCAACACTGTTTAACCACGCTGTGGTCTGGGTAATGCAAGCAGCTTTGAAACAAGAATACGACGTCACCTGTAGCGCAACACATGAGCGTTTCACTGACGCATTTGTATCGCTACATTCTGGACAGCGTCAACAACGCTGTCAAACGCATCGGGTTTAAAATTAGTAGGGCCAAGACCAAGGTCCTGACATGTATCAATACGCAAAGCAACATTCGGCTAAGCAACATGGTCATCGAACACGGTGAGAGTTTTTGTTGCCTATCTAGCGTTTTAACTGACACGGGCTGGTCCGAACTGAAGATTACCAATCGTATCAATCGTGCAAGGAGCGCAATTGCAGCAATGCGACAGCTGTGGCGATCCAGCGAAAAGTTTACAGCAATATAAACAGCCGTCTACAATGCTGCAATTCACCCGGTACTGTATTACGGACCAGCACGTAGCCTGTGAATTGCAGGTACCCCCATCAGCTAGGCACTTTTGTCTCCGGTGCATCCTCGGGCTGATAAAATTTAACCGGACTAGCAATGCTGAGCTTCGCATAAGGACAGGTCATGATATCCTACAACAGGACAGGCTCAAGGAAGATCGTCTTCGCTTACTCGGTACATATACGTACATAGACAGATATATATTGCAGGTGCAGACGCGCAGAAAATACACTTTGTTACAAAATCGCAAAAAAAATTGGCAGTACGGGGAAGTTATAATACAAAATTGAAAATTTGGTAGACGAGAGAGAATGTATGGTTGTCCCTTTGGCCGCCCCGGACGTACATCCCCCCGAAACGATCTACCCGACCCGTGAGCAGACGGGTCTTGACACCTGCGGTTATGTTTTGATTCACATTGTTTAGGCACGTTATTAGTGTAAGAGTATAATATTGATATCTTTTTACCATCATCCCAAATCGAGCTATATGTCAAATGTATATACATTTATATGCATGAACCCGTTACACTGTAATTATTGATTACACAGTGATGCGATGCTGATATTTGGCTATGCTTCGCAAGGTTAAGACACAATTAGAGCCGAAGAACATGTTGCGGCGCAGATAGTGTTTTTGTTCAATGTAAGACTGCATAATCAGCTTAGGTTGTACTGCATTGACCAGACTGGTGATATTGGATTATACAATCTACGAATATAACTTCTAGAGTACGCTCATTACCTAAAAACTGACGCATGTTAGATATAACCGACTCCCATTTTTAACCTCTCATTGAAAATTTCGTACCTGTTCCGTTAAAAAATGAAATTACACATGGTAGTTTTCAAAGAGCCAATGGGTCTGGTGAGGGGAAAAATCGGAAATCCCACATTATACTTATTTAAGTATAACCTACTGAGACTTATGTACAACGATGTCAAGATCCTGTTTAGGCGTTAGGCAATGGCTGGCATCATTTATTACGAAGTCTCCCAGTAGCTATTATTCGTTAACATTATTGTCTATGATACAATATCTAAAGTCACACACAATGTAAATAAAGCTTTATGTAATATTTTATGCAACCGCAAAATTTTTGTTGAAAACAAGTTATCAGCCTATTGCTTCATAAAAAATAGAACTTCAATGGTCTAAACATGAATTTAACAAATTGACATATATACTGCGAAAATTTTATCCAAATTTAATCGGCTCACACATGACTAGATTATCGGCTGTAACTGCGAAATTTATAATGCTTTGGGTATAAATTAAGTATTAATCATTTGTTTCATGGTGTAAGCAGCATCTGATAATTTAAGTTTTTAGGAATTCTGTATATTTAACAACAAAATGACATGATCATTTGTCGAGTTTATTTAATAGGAGAAACATCACTTTACCGGTCGGGGTAAATGTGCTGGTGGTGTCAATACATGTAAATATATATACCAATTCAATGTGATAGAAACGAGTTTGCAGGAACTTAACGCTTGCTTGTTAAAGCGGCCGCTTTACTACTGGTTGTTATTTTTCGATACAGAATACTTATAGAATAGTTCAGAAGAAATGCTATTGTTTAGGCTATTACAAATATCTTTCTATATATTCAATCAGGTTTAAAGCTTGAACAACTCGAGGCTGAATCATTGGATAGGCTACTATGAATACAGAATACTTATAGAATAGTTTACTAGAAATGCTATTGTTTAGGCTATTACAAATACATTTCGTTATGTTCAATCAGGTCTAAAGTTTATACAACTCGTGCATGAATCATTGCATAGTAAAGGAAATTATTTTTTGGAAAGACCGAAAAAACTTTACGAAAAGGTGGAATTTCTATATTGTCATTAAATTTAAAACGTGAAGAAATATAATTCAATTAAATTTAGAAAGTTTCGGCAGTTTTAATGATAGATTAGGATTTTGATCCATGTTTCGACTGATACCATTGCATACATAATATTAAGCGATAGAAGCAAGTAAATGTATTTAAATAACTTCAAGAGTTGATAGCTTTTGCAGGTCATTCTTCATTCTGAATATTGTACTTTAAGTGCTAAAATCATTTCTATATGAATAGATTACGTGCATCGCAAATGAGAGCTAGCTAAAAAGTATTTCTATTACCAGATCTCAAAGCTTGCAAAAATGAAGTTATTTACAGGCTTCTGCCATTGTACAACGATACATTAAATAATGTGGTGCACGAAAACGGTTCCGTACAATATTTCGTCGTTGGGGACCATTTTTAAACCCCGAAATCCATTACCAAAATTGTTAGGACGGTAGCATATCTTGGCCCCAGCAGCTAAAAGCTAGCGGTGCCGTGCCACCTCCCCCGACATCACCCCTCCAACGCCCTGGTAATATGTAATATTTAAACTTTTTTAATGCACACCTTAATTGTAATTAAACGGAATTATTTTTAAAATCGAGACCTTCGCAAGCCCTACGTGAAAGTTATACTCTATTGCAAATCGAACAAGCCAAAAACATAGAAATTCCAAAGGTCTCATTAATTTATTTTCAGTTTTTCACCAATACGTCATGGTAATACATATTTATTTTAATTAGGAAAACAAAACGTTACGTCTTGATAGTGATGGCCGCGGGGGAAAGAGGCAGGGAGTGTCCGGTCCCTGCTCCGGCACACACCGTTGAAATTATGCCAACCATAACATCAAATCCACAATCAGTCCACATGTGCTAGTTTCAGCCAAATATTTCCGCGTGTTGCGAGAGTTGTGTTTTGAAATAGCTGTTGTAATAGCAATACGTAACTGAACGAAGTACACGTACATACA
>JASANE010001064.1:0-17263 GCA_030248225.1 Trileptium ribeirensis
TGTGGCCGAGAAAATGTTCCGGACGTGGAACTATCTGAGTTTGTGGCCGAGAAAATGTTCCGGACTTGGAACCATCTGAGTTTGTGGCCGAGAAATGTTCCGGACGTCGAACCATCTGAGTTTGTGGCCGAGAAAATGGTCCGGACGTGGAACCATCTGAGTTTGTGCCCGACACCGGACGTGGAACCATCTGAGTTTGTGGCCGAGAAAATGTTCCGGACGTGGAACCATCTGAGTTTGTGGCCGAGAAAATGTTCCGGACGTGGAACCATCTGAGTTTGTGGCCTAGAAAATGTTCCGGACGTGGAACCATCTGAGTTTGTGGCCGAGAAAATGTTCCGGACGTGGAACCATCTGAGTTTGTGGCCTAGAAAATGTTCCGGACGTGGAACCATCTGAGTGTGTGGTTGAGAAATGTTCCGGACGTGGAACCATCTGAGTTTGTGGCCGAGAAATGTTCCGGACGTGGAACCATCTGAGTTTGTGGCCGAGAAAATGTTCCGGACGTGGAACCATCTGAGTTTGTGGCCGAGAAATGTTCCGGACGTGGAACCATCTGAGTTTGTGGCCGAGATAATGTTCCGGACGTGGAACCATCTGAGTTTGTGGCCGAGAAAATGTTCCGGACGCGGAACCATCTGAGTTTGTGGCCGAGAAATGTTCCGCACGTGGAACCATCTGAGTTTGTGGCCGAGATAATGTTCCGGACGTGGAACCATCTGAGTTTGTGGCCGAGATAATGTTCCGGACGTGGAACCATCTGAGTTTGTGGCCGAGAAAATGTTCCGGACGCGCAACCATCTGAGTTTGTTGCCGAGAAATGTTCCGGACGTGGAACCATTTGAGTTTGTGGCCGAGAAAATGTTCTGGACGTGGAACCATCTGAGTTTGTGGCCGAGAAAATGTTCCGGACGCGGAACCATCTGAGTTTGTGTCCGAGAAATGTTCCGGATGTGGAACCATCTGAGTTTGTGGCCGAGAAAATGTTCCGGACGTGGAACCATCTGAGTTTGTGGCCGAGAAAATGTTCCGGACGCGGAACCATCTGAGTTTGTGGCCGAGAAATGCTCCGGACGTGGAGCCATCTGAGTTTGTGGCCGAGAAAATGTTCCGGACGTGGAACCATCTGAGTTTGTGGCCAAGAAAATGTTGCGGACGTGGAACCATCTGAGTTTGTGGCCGAGAAAATGTTCCGGACGTGGAACCATCTGAGTTTGTGGCCGAGAAATGTTCCGGACGTGGAACCATCTGAGTTTGTGGCCGAGATAATGTTCCGGACGTGGAACCATCTGAGTTTGTGGCCGAGAAAATGTTCCGGACGCGGAACCATCTGAGTTTGTGGCCGAGAAAATGTTCCGGACGCGGAACCATCTGAGTTTGTGGCCGAGAAATGTTCCGGACGGGGAACCATCTGAGTGTGTGGCCGAGATAATGTTCCGGACGTGGAACCATCTGAGTTTGTGGCCGAGATAATGTTCCAGACGTGGAACCATCTGAGTTTGTGGCCGAGAAAATGTTACGGACGTGGAACTATCTGAGTTTGTGGCCGAAAAAATGTTCCGGACGTGGAACCATCTGAGTTTGTGGCCGAGAAATGTTCCGGACGTCGAACCATCTGAGTTTGTGGCCGAGAAAATGTTCCGGACGTGGAACCATCTGAGTTTGTGGCCGACACCGGACGTGGAACTATCTGAGTTTGTGGCCGAGAAAATGTTCCGGACGTGGAACCATCTGAGTTTGTGGCCGAGAAATGTTCCGGACGTCGAACCATCTGAGTTTGTGGCCGAGAAATGTTCCGGACGTGGAACCATCTGAGTTTGTGGCCGAGATAATGTTCCGGACGTGGAACCATCTGAGTTTGTGGCCGAGAAAATGTTCCGGACGCGGAACCATCTGAGTTTGTGGCCGAGAAAATGTTCCGGACAAGGAACCATCTGAGTTTGTGGCCGAGAAATGTTCCGGACGGGGAACCATCTGAGTGTGTGGCCGAGATAATGTTCCGGACGTGGAACCATATGAGTTTGTGGCCGAGAAAATGTTCCAGACGTGGAACCATCTGAGTTTGTGGCCGAGAAAATGTTACGGACGTGGAACTATCTGAGTTTGTGGCCGAGAAAATGTTCCGGACGTGGAACCATCTGAGTTTGTGGCCGAGAAATGTTCCGGACGTCGAACCATCTGAGTTTGTGGCCGAGAAAATGTTCCGGACGCGGAACCATCTGAGTTTGTGGCCGAGAAATGTTCCGGACGGGGAACCATCTGAGTGTGTGGCCGAGATAATGTTCCGGACGTGGAACCATCTGAGTTTGTGGCCGAGATAATGTTCCAGACGTGGAAGCATCTGAGTTTGTGGCCGAGAAAATGTTCCGGACGTGGAACCATCTGAGTTTGTGGCCGAGATAATGTTCCGGACGTGGAACCATCTGCGTTTGTGGCCGAGATAATGTTCCGGACGTGGAACCATCTGAGTTTGTGGCCGAGAAAATGTTCCGGACGTGGAACCATGTGAGTTTGTGGCCGAGAAAATGTTCCGGACGCGGAACCATCTGAGTTTGTGGCCGAGAAATGTTCCGGACGTGGAACCATCTGAGTTTGTGGCCGAGAAAATGTTCCGGACGTGGAACCATCTGAGTTTGTGGCCGAGAAAATGTTCCGGACCAGGAACCATCTGAGTTGGTGGCCGAGAAATGTTCCGGACGTGGAACCATCTGAGTTGGTGGCCGAGAAATGTTCCGGACGTGGAAACATCTGAGTTTGTAGCCGAGAAAATGTTCCGGACGCGGAACCATTTGAGTTTGTGGCCGAGAAATGTTCCGGACATGGAGCCATCGTTACACATTGCCAAAACTATCAGTATTTTATTAAAAATATAAATGCAAACATTTAGATTTAAGCTTGATGATTGACGCGATCAGATACAATGGCGTTCCAGAAAAAGACCAAGAGCAGACGTCTTAAATCCAGAGAGAATAACCACGCTCACGCCTCGAATAACTAGTTCGAAGAAGGTAGAAGGACCATATAAATAAATTGATCAACGCACGGCACATTGTCATCGAATGCTATTGGGTCAATAGCAAGTAGACAGAAAATTTGCTAATTGTATAACCTTTAGTAGGCGAATATTTGGCACATTTTATTTTTATTAATCCAATAACACCTTTGGCACTATTTTCACTGAAAATAATATCAAGCATACAGTCTCTATAGACAAGTAAATAGAGATCATCAAAAGTCAACTATATATATGAAACATCTTAAATCATATTAACAAAAAGCAACAGCCAGTCATTAGCTCCCTGCTATGTAAGTGAGCTTGCCGCCTTCTTCTTAGCTACCATACCGAAACTTCCCCGTTATGTAAACTAACATCTTTGGCAAACTTGTCCACCGACATCGCATAAAGTCATATTGCTTTAAAATTGTCATTCGTGACATATATATATATATATATCTTGAAATAATTACTAAATATATAAATGTTGAAAATTGAATATCAGAATCGATACAAAAGAACTGCAGTTAAAGCCACACATGTGGTTCGAGCAAATTAAAGAGATCTTGGCGATCAGTCGGAACGGGTAAAGCGACAACGACAAATTTTTGGCGTTCCCGAATTCTAAATCTAAAAGTAATCCACAATGGCTTACATTTTAATTTAACCATTGAAAACTAGGCAGCATGTTGAATTCTACACAGTGTGGAAGCGACGTTTTGTGGATTTCGGAAAAAAACCGGTATATAGTAAAAGTTTATATTGAAATTGGTATGTTGAAACAGGTATATTGAAATTTTATAGGTTGGACTTCGAGACTGGCAAATAAACGAAACCAACTTATCCAAAATCACACCAAACATCTCAGCCACCGGAATTGCTCTTAAGATACACTGATATTATTTTTGTCCGGCACAGATTCCAATCTATTGGCGGAAGATAGTATGATTCCTTGAAAGATTCTCGCTTTGCTGTCACTGGCGAAACATTAGGAAGATTTGAACATTTATTTTTTTAAAGTTCTGCTAAATATTTCAAAATTTTCTGGCGAGAACAACACCTTAGAGCAGTGGTTAAGTCAACGGTGTCAAAGATTCGTCGGCTCAGGTTGGTAGACAGTTCCGGCGAGTGGAATTCTGCGTGATGAGGTAAACAAGAGAGTAAATTTCTGAAATCCTTAAGAATAAATAATTTTATCCAATTTTGTTAAAATGTCCCATAATTTTTGTCAATTTCCATACTTTCCCAGCTTTTTCCTACTTTTTCCCTATTTTTTACGCAATTTTCAGGGAAGTGGGATGAACCTCAAGATATGCAATCCCCAGTAGCATTTGAGACAGTCCTTATATTAAAATATGGGATATCCTCTAAAACAATCTAGCTATACTTAGTGTTACTCGTTTGCAACTAAACGGCTTCACACTCACTCGGGCAAACCAGTTGTCAATACGTTGGCGTTTAAAAACGAATACATAATACAACAACCAAAGAAGAGTCCGTAGTCCAACTGCAAATGAAACTGCAACTAGAAAGGCATCCACTGCAATTATAATTATTTATGATTTGCCTGCAAATAAATGACAACCAAAGAAGAGTCCGAAGTCCAACTGCAAATGCAACTGCATCTCGAAAGGCATCCATTGCATCCATCGAGCTCTACCTACACACATCTTGCTCGAAAGCGTTGTCAGTCTTAGGGTCGTACAACGAGATCCGAAAAATGATAATTTTTGTATGGACAGCGACAATCGGAAACTACAACAACATCTGGCTCGTGAACATCTTGGTCATTAAAAGCCCTCAGCCGTACTTTGACAACTTCAACGCTTGACACCAAAGAACGACAATCTCGTACGTCTTGGATTCCTAGAAATTTTAGCACAACCAGTCCGCATCGTTTTGGCATCCAAAGCAGAAGTTAAACTTTATAAAGTGGCCCAGGTAGTAATTGCATGATGGAACAAACGTCAACTAAAGATATTTGAACTCAACTGCTGCACCTGATTCTTGGAAAACAAATATTGAACAGCAAATTAATCAGCTCCATGGTACAAAATATGAGTGAAAATCATTCTCAGCAAAAATATCGGTCCCGGGAAATTGAAACGGCAAACGCAGTGAAAATCGAAGAAGGTCTATCTCCTCATCAAGCAGCGGACAATCGTATTGCTATTATCATTATCGTTTCGGAGCACGAGCACGTAACTGTCGACAACCTTGTACTTGGACCCGTCCGGGAAACGGAAATACTCTGTCGGACGGGAGACAACCACTGGAGCCCGGGGAAGTTGAAACGGCAAACGCAGTGAAAATCAAAGACGGTCTATCTCCTCATCAAGCAACGGCCGATCGTATTGCTATTATCGTTATCATTTCGGAGCACGAGCACGCAACCGTCGACAATTTTGTACTTGGACCCGTCCGAGAAACGGAAATACTCTGTCGGACGGGAGACAACCACTGGAGTAAATGCAACTTGCGTAGTCACCGATCCTATTGGGAAGTGATCCCTTGGTGGATACAGGTAGTGACAGAAGCGTACTGCCGTTATCATTCGAGCAGGATCATACGTCAAATGATCAGGTGGTTCCATTGTTGGCAGCAAATGATGCACCAATCGAAACTTGGGGCTGCCGGCCTTTAAAATTTTATTTGAAAGGTCTAAACAATACTTTTGAATGGAAATTTGTCGTGGCTAATGTTTATCAACCAATATTAGGTCGTGATTTCTTCGCCAAAACCGGCTATCAATTAACTGTGGCAGCAACGTTTTCACAACGATTACCCAATGTGCCAGCAAACGGCAAGTACAACGGATTGCTTTAGAATGCGACAGTAGTTAACTTTAACGGTCAAACGACAACAATCAGTTTTTTACCGCTTAATGGTGAATTTTCGACAGTTTTCGAAGAACTAGATGTTTAAACGCCAATCAAGCATCTTATTCGACACCACATCATAAACAAATGCCCACCATGTTTTGCACAGCCCCGTAAGGATTTCAGTCATAAACTCAAGGCGACGAAACAAGAATTCCAAGAACTAGAACAAAAATGTATTGTCTTTTGTGGCGAGTCGCTTTGGGCTAGGCCACTGCATGTACTTACACAGTCGAACGGGGAATTGAGGCCATGCAGCGACTACCGGGGGCTAAATCTCATTACAGTCCCAGACCGCTATCCTATGCCTAATCTCTTGACATTACGAATGACATAACCATAGTGTTCAGTAAACTGGATTATGTAAAGCCTTTCAACCAAATACCGATAGCATCATCAGGTATTTGTAAGACTGCAATTACAACGCCTTTTCAACAATTTCTCTATCATCCAATGCCGTTCGGTTTTCTTAACGAGTTGCAGACTTTTCAACGTCTGATGGATCATGATTTTCAAGATCTGTGGTTTGCTCGAGCATATATAGACGATATTCGGATTGCGAGCCAATCGATTGATGAGCACAATCAGTATTTGGAAAACGTCTTGCAGCGATCGGTCGACTATGATTCTCAAATTGAAAGGTACGAAACGTGACTTCTTTCAATACACATTCAGTTTCGCCATTACTTAAATTTCTGCGAATGGTATCCGACCACTTCAATCTAACACTGACGCGATCAAATTCCCCCGCCCGACAACGATCCAGGGACTCCGACGGTTTTTGGGAATGTGTGGTTTCTATCACCGTTTTGTAAAACGGTATTCGAGCTTTGCAGCTCATCTTACCGAAATCACAAAGAATTTTAAGTCTGGTAGGGAACTTTGTTTGTCTGGAACGATGAGGCAATACAAGCGTTCAACGAACTCAAAAACAAGTGACACAAATATCAGTTTTGGCATTGCCAGTTACTGCTGCAATCACGCTGACAATGGACGCATCGAATTTCGCTGCTGGTGCAGTGCTATATTAATTAAAAGATGGACAACCGGAACCCGTAGCTTATTTTTCAAAAAAAATATCAGTCAACGAACAAAAATGTGCATGTTCGACCAAGAATTACTGGCCATATACCTTTATCTGCGTCATTTAAATTGGTTGATTGGGCATCGTTTTGTTTTGTTCATCGACCACAAGGCGCTTTTCAGCTGTTTCAATCTTAAGAATGACAGCAATCATCAGTCAGTTTGGCTACCTTATATTTAAGAGTTTGACGTAGATATTCGTCATGTCAGTGGCGCGGAAAACATGGTTGCAGATTTTTGTAACGAACAACAATATCAGATGTCCATAATACACCAACAATTGCTGATCTTGCCAGGGAGCAAGCATGTGATAGTGAATTGCTGTGTTTCTTTTGGTCTACGACAAGCTGACAAATACGAAAATCAGCAGTCACAAGGTCACTTGTCATGAACAAAGTTCAATACTAAGACCAGTTGTTCCGAAAAACCTGCGACGTCGAATGTTCGATTCATTCCACAGTATGTCTCATGCCAGCTACAAACCAACATTAACCATGATTAGTCGCGAGTATGTGTGGCCACAAATGCGAAAAGAAATCCGAGAAGTGATAAAGTCTTGTTCAAATTGCCAGGCCGCAAAAATATCCCGTCATACAAATGCTGCGACTGGTACCATTGTCACATAGGCAAGGTTCCATAAAATACACATCGATATCATAGATATAACAATAACAAATTGACTGTTGGGGGAAGTATCAGTCTTCTGGGATGTTGGTTTGATGGTAAACCCAACGGGCCTGAACAAGGTCATGGTAAATTTGACCCAGAACTTTTATATGTAAATCGTTACTTGGTGCCCAAAGAGCGTACAGTTGCAAATAAACCGATATTTATTCCACAAACTTTATCTACCAGCACGCACGTATGGCTCCGCAACGAAGCACCGTCAAACATTCTGGAACGGCCTTATAAGGGTCCGTATCAAGTACAAAAATTTAGTGACAAAACTGTCGAGATTGACATTAATGGTCATCATGAAATTGTCTTAATAGATCGTACAAAGCCAATGTTTGAGTTGCACAACGGATATGGCGACAACAGTTCATTAGCAGCAGTGGACCAGGAAGAGTGTGAATCTTCAAATAACCGATTAATTTTAGCTAAATCGCATGGATATCTTTGGTGGCCAGCTGTAGAACGATCAGCTTCCCTTTTGCTAGTAGTCGTTATCATTCCGGTCAGGGCGTAGTCCAGTTTTTCGGAATGCGAAAATACGCTCTTCTGAATCGACGACTAATTCGCCCTTCACGCCCAGTATTTCTTCTGCAAATGTCAAACACCGAGGATTGGCTAAATCGCTATTGGAAGTAGAGAGTTTTTGGCAACAGCATTGTGTAGATTTTTCAGCGCATGTCCGCAAGGGAATTCTGGAGATGGATTCTAAGTCTAGCACTACGACGCGCCGCGTGGCTTTCTTGGTTTGAAGCTCCGCGTTTCAAGGTGAGAGCATATGTAACAATTATAATACGTTTTAAGTTGAATTGATCCCGTAGATATGAAAACTATTTTTTGGTGCAAACCGGATATGCGACCGAAGATTTCGGAATTTGAAGAACTGGTTTCTAAGATTAATTTGCACAAATTTACACCGGGAGGTCCATTTAAATCGACATCGAAACGTTTTGTTCCGAACGTCTAGTTATCGTTTATTGTTGTTATAATAAACTTCATGAGTATTTACCTTATCAAGTGGTGAACCCGACGTTTTACACGACCATTAATCAACCGCGAACCTGATCAACGCAGAATCCTTGCTGTTTGCGATCCATAAATTACTTATAATTATTTATCAGGAGACAGTTAATCATTATTCCACCTAAAATTTCACTGGTTGTAACGTTATACCCCAGAACCAGTCTACTTTTCCCTCTACTTCTACCAGAACACTTTTTCCTACTACTCATGAGCCTTAGCCTAACCTACTGCAGTTCACGTTATAATGTCCCCAGCGTTTGGAAGCAATGTACCACACACAACGTCCGGCATACTGTCGACAACAAGGTTTCTTAGACCGACCCTGTTTTTGTATAAAGTACCCTATCTCTAATATTGTTTCTGTGAGTTTCTCTGCCTATTGAAATAAATTGTGATTTGTACGGTATAGACGTGAACAAACTCACGAAGTATCCCGATGGTCAAAATCTTTATATTCCTAAATTTTGTTTTCAACAAATACATTTCATATTTTGAGTTCAAAATGTGAAACAGTATGCGCATCGTATTTCTATGGCTAATACATGATTTTGATTTTGTGCATATGCAAACAAACTGAGATTTGTGTTATTCCAGCGCCGAGAAACTCATGAAGATGTCTAGTTTAATACTTAAAATTACATATTTTTGTTTATTATAAAGTTTCAGTTTCTTTTTGAGATATCAATTACGGTTTTATTTTTACTGACAAAATAAAATACCAATTACGTTAATCAAAATAAGTTTAGTAGTACTTTTAAATGGGCCAAGAATGATGATTTTTACTAGAAACGAAGTTATGTATGTACGCATGTGAATGAATGGATAATTATTTTTTAGATTGAGATGAATTTTATGTAATCTGTATTTTACCAGTATTTCTATGTTTAATCTGTAGTAGGTCTAGAAATACTAGGAAAAGCATAAGAAACAGAGATTCATCTCAATCTAACAATTTTTTAATCTATTCACACAAACATGGTAGTTTAATTATTCTGGTAATTAAACAAAACAAAACTCAGATTCTTATAAAATATAATAAATTTGCGACGTTGTAATATAAAGGGACACGTCATAAATCTGTTACAGTTCGGACAACATAGTAGATCAATACACCCGGTTAAATTTTCTTTTAAATTTATTCTTTTCGACGCATTCGTTTTCACTGGCGATCTCGACCACCTCATTGTCTTCGTCGGTGTAATTTGTGGATCCGCCACAGGCGCAAATAAACATCGCTTGTACAATTGATGCTATCGACATTCCCAGCCAAAGACCAAATTGTCCGCCCGTGTTCGATACCAGATTAGCAATAGTATATGATTCGCTCTGTTCGATTAAGTGATAGCGCAGCTGTGAATAGCCAATTACAAGCTGAAATTGAATTACTGCAGATAAATTTGCACACATTTTTGTACTTTTTGAAATTTACACCTTAAGATTTTAAGAGCTTTTTTAGTTAATTTGCTTTCCTGTCTACTTGTGAGTATTTGGGGATTCGAAAATAGTAAATATCGCAACGGTAATTAAAATTCTGTATTTGGTGCTGATTATACGCGAGACTAGTCCGTTTTATAAAACTAGACTCTTTAAATAGTCACAGGTGTTTATTTTTATGTAAAGGCCAATATTGCTGTATTTCCAATAAGTTATACGTCTTGTTGATTCCAAGCTGATTGATATTGACGAAAATTCACACTGTGACTTTCACAACGTAATGTCCCCACTGTTTGGAACTTTTGACATTCTGTGTCGAGACCCTGCCGCAATGTCGGTCAGAGTCACACCCATAATCAATTCCTGAGAGTATACGACACACCCTTAGCTACTATTTTTTGCTAATTTGTCTATTTTAAGGCAACCTAACAGTGGTGGACGTTGTCTACAGATACCGCGGTGCATTATTCAATTGTTTTGTCAGTTTTTTAAATCACGACATTTCTAGGTAGAAAATGTGCATCGCGACAAGCTGGCTGCCGCACACCGTCGATAAAACTATAATAAATATAGACGACGTCCTTGACACCGTCGGAAAAACACAGCGCTCCTAGCTAACTACCCATGAAAAATTATATGAAAACCTTAAGGGTGTCTAAGACATTCTGCTGTGGTAGGGTGCCTGACACTATGTAGATTACATGGGTTCCAAACATTGGAGACATTATAATGTGAAGGCTAGATGGGCGGTGTGCAGAGTCCAGCGTTTTCAAACGAACGTCAGCAGCTAACCTAGAACATTAAGTTCAGAGAGTTATACGTCTGGTTGAGGCAGCTATACTACCGTTATGACACTAAATGACAATACAACTACAATTGCTGTTGTCCAAAAATTGACATACGATATACTTTCTTAATCTTAATTTGTTTATCAATGCATTTATAGGCTTTATGTCACATGAAATTACATTATTAGCTATGTCATTAGACTGTTGAGTTTTTAAGTACAAACGTAAATTTAATTGGTTAACTATATCATGAAAGTTAACTAACCCGAGCATTTGTATTAGAATCGGACAGTGGCATCGTTGTAAATGTTGGTGTGTATAGGGTTTCGTTGCACAGAGGACGGCATTGTTGTATACATTTATGCTTGTTGGTGTAATTAACTTGTACGAACATGCACATCGAAGCTTCATACGGTGTACAAGCTGACATCGAAAGAACGCTATAATTGGCATCTGGTCGGACTCCGAGTATTTCACAGTTGCAATCGGTAGCCGTTTGTTTTGCGAAGCAATCGAAATTTTTTTTCCACCGTACTCACTTCGCCAGGAGCAAAGGTTATGTGCACAGAATTGTAGACATTTTTGTCAATAAGCATTAATTTTTGCTTAAATATGAACACCTCTATAATATTTATGTCGATACTTTCAGTCACACTGCGTTTTATTGAATGACAAAAACTAGTGCGACACCGTAAATTTTTTACAGTAGCACGGCGGAACCATGTATCGCTTAGGTTTCAATTTTTTACAATTGTCAGTTTCGTGATAAAATATCAAATTATCATTTTCAGCAGCATTTATGTTAGTAAATTAACCATTAGCAATTTGAACAACTACCCAATTTACTAAGACACCCACATTTTTTCTAGGCAAATGCTGTCAGTCATGATTTTATTTTAACCATTTACAAAAGCATGCAGTTAAATTTTAGCAACCCCAATTGTTTACTGAATAATACGGATAACCTTAGAATGCTTCATTCGAGGTATTTCTATAATAAACCAAGATACATAATTCAAGCACCGTCTTTCGTCATGTTTGTGTCCCAAGATGATCGAAATAGATGAAAAACCTGGAATTTACGTCTGCAAATAGTGCTGTCTTCTGCCCAACATTGAAGTAATTATCACAAACCTTAAAGCTGCTTATCCTGGCAACACCGTTTTTGGATATGAGGTCTTTGATATTTCAATGCCAACAGATTTAATAAAATTGAGCAACAATTAAATTCTATGGCAACATCCTTGAATAATCTTGTTAATCGTTGTGATAATGATAACAAAAATTCCTACAGTTCTGATGAAGCTAATACTCTTTCGTTTCCTCAGGTGACGGTTAAAATGTGTCTGACAACACTAAGGTATTTTAATCTTTGTCAACCAACGATGCGTAACAATGATTGGTGTCCTGAACATGGTGATGAAATAGTGCCAGCAATATTTGTAGGAAATTGAACAAATCTGCAGTTGTACAGGAAAAATTCAGATTGGATCTTTTAGAATTGCCAAAGCTACAGGATCAACAAAAAAGTACGTAATACAAAGCAAGAACGATTTACGGAAAGCTTACAACTATTGCAACAAGTATTTGTGGTAGGTGCATACGTGACGAAGTCATTAAAATCTAATTCAATCAAGTTGTGAATGATTTTACAGACCATGATAAGATCTTGAACAATACATAGTTCTACTATTGATTAAATTTTCATGATTTCAAGCCTTGTGATGTATGGTCTATATTTAAACCCCTGCGGTCTTTTAGTAAAAATCCTTTCAATTACATTAATATTCTATATATAAAATGGGGAACAAATTTAATATGCACACATCAAACCGTAAACGTAAATGCAGCACACTTTAAAAAGAAAGGCACAATCGCTACTATAGAAATTAGCCAAAATGGCATTATTGAGTCCGAAAAAAAATTTATAGACTACAGTTGAAGTTCAAGGAATGTAAGGAAATCAGAAAATTAGATACCTAAATTGCAAAAAAATAAGTGTGTGAGGATTAGTAGGACCAACATACAGAGTTACGTTTTTTCACCGGCAAGATATAGTTGTCTGCGTTTAACCCAAATGCTTATAGAATCCAAATCAGACTGAATGGTATAAAAATCCACTGGCTTATCACAACAGATACTACTTTAGCATCATCAGCAAAGCATTTAGCGTCATCAGCAAAGATTTATCAGGGACCATAAGCAATGTATGTCGCCCATATCAAGGAATTATTTTATATACGAAAAATTTAAAAGCAATTATATACGAAATGAACCATATTTCTTATTGTAATATTGCGCCAAATGTACCATGCAGCCACCGTTCTAGTAAACACCGATTGAGAAAAGACTGTTCAAAGATATGTGCAAGCGGTATACCAATTACTCGCTGTAGCTTTCTTATGAAAAATTGGGTAAATTCTACAGGCGGATTAATATTTTAGCACTGAAGGTGTATAGAAACCCTAGTAGCTGCACGACAGTGTAACAACAACCGAGAAAAAGACACGCCAGATGTGTTTTATAGAAACAGAGATTATTGAACGCTTGTGTAGTGTTTGCCATCTTTGCCAAAAATTACTGCCTAATCCAACATAGCTGCACTGAACGTCGTATGAAAACACCTTGAAACTCAGAAAAATATATCAAATTTGGTGCTTGCTGCAAAATATACGATTTTACCATTGATTGATGCAAATTTTGAGTTGAAAAGTCGTGGACGGTTAATATTAGAGTTTGATGACCCTTGTAGCTTTGGCAATTCTAAAAGATCCAATCTGAATTTTTCCTGTACAACTGCAGATTTGTTCAATTTCCTACAAATATTGCTGGCACTATTTCATCACCATGTTCAGGACACCAATCATTGTTACGCATCGTTTGTTGGCAAAGATTTAAATATCTTAGCATTGTCAGGCACATTTTAGCTCCAACCTGAGCAACCGAAAGAGTATTGGCTTCATCAGAATTGTAAGAATTTTGTTATCATTATCACAACGTTTAATAAGATTATCCAGGGATGTTGCCATAGAATTTAATTCTTGCTCAGTTGTATTATATTTGTTGGCATCTGATAGTGTGGTAATATCAAATACCGCATGCTTAATAACGGTGTTGTCAGGGTACACAACTATAAGGTTTGTGATAATTACTTCCATGTCAGGCAGAAGACAGCACTGTTTGCAGACGTAAATTCCAGGTTTTTCATTTATTTCGATCATCTTGGGACACAAACATGACGAAAGACGGTGCTTGAATTATGTATCTTGGTTTATTATAGAAATACCTCGAATGAAGCATTCTAAGGTTATCCGTATTATTCAGTAAACAATTGGGGTTGCTAAAATTTAACTGCATGCTTTTGTAAATGGTTAAAATAAAATCATGACTGACAGCATTTGCCTAGAAAAAATGTGGGTGTCTTAGTAAATTGGGTAGTTGTTCAAATTGCTAATGGTTAATTTACTAACATAAATGCTGCTGAAAATGATAATTTGATATTTTATCACGAAACTGACAATTGTAAAAAATTGAAACCTAAGCGATACATGGTTCCGCCGTGCTACTGTAAAAAATTTACGGTGTCGCACTAGTTTTTGTCATTCAATAAAACGCAGTGTGACTGAAAGTATCGACATAAATATTATAGATGTGTTCATATTTAAGCAAAAATTAATGCTTATTGACAAAATGTCACTCCGTGCACATAACCTTTGCTCCTGGCGAAGTGAGTACGGTGGAAATTGTGATTTCGATTGCTTCGCAAAACAAACGGCTACCGATTGCAACTGTGAAATACTCGGAGTCCGACCAGATGCCAATTATAGCGTTCTTTCGATGTCAGCTTGTACACCGTATGAAGCTTCGATGTGCATGTTCGTACAAGTTAATTACACCAACAAGCATAAATGTATACAACAATGCCGTCCTCTGTGCAACGAAACCCTATACACACCAACATTTACAACGATGCCACTGTCCGATTCTAATACAAATGCTCGGGTTAGTTAACTTTCATGATATAGTTAACCAATTAAATTTACGTTTGTACTTAAAAACTCAACAGTCTAATGACATAGCTAATAATGTAATTTCATGTGACATAAAGCCTATAAATGCATTGATAAACAAATTAAGATTAAGAAAGTATATCGTATGTCAATTTTTGGACAACAGCAATTGTAGTTGTATTGTCATTTAGTGTCATAACGGTAGTATAGCTGCCTCAACCAGACGTATAACTCTCTGAACTTAATGTTCTAGGTTAGCTGCTGACGTTCGTTTGAAAACGCTGGACTCTGCACACCGCCCATCTAGCCTTCACATTATAATGTCTCCAATGTTTGGAACCCATGTAATCTACATAGTGTCAGGCACCCTACCACAGCAGAATGTCTTAGACACCCTTAAGGTTTTCATATAATTTTTCATGGGTAGTTAGCTAGGAGCGCTGTGTTTTTCCGACGGTGTCAAGGACGTCGTCTATTTATTATAGTTCTATCGACGGTGTGCGGCAGCCAGCTTGTCGCCATGCACATTTTCTACCTAGAAATGTCGTGATTTAAAAAACTGACAAAACAATTGAATAATGCACCGCGGTATCTGTAGACAACGTCCACCACTGTTAGGTTGCCTTAAAATAGACAAATTAGCAAAAAATAGTAGCTAAGGGTGTGTCGTATACTCTCAGGAATTGATTATGGGTGTGACTCTGACCGACATTGCGGCAGGGTCTCGACACAGAATGTCAAAAGTTCCAAACAGTGGGGACATTACGTTGTGAAAGTCACAGTGTGAATTTTCGTCAATATCAATCAGCTTGGAATCAACAAGACGTATAACTTATTGGAAATACAGCAATATTGGCCTTTACATAAAAATAAACACCTGTGACTATTTAAAGAGTCTAGTTTTATAAAACGGACTAGTCTCGCGTATAATCAGCACCAAATACAGAATTTTAATTACCGTTGCGATATTTACTATTTTCGAATCCCCAAATACTCACAAGTAGACAGGAAAGCAAATTAACTAAAAAAGCTCTTAAAATCTTAAGGTGTAAATTTCAAAAAGTACAAAAATGTGTGCAAATTTATCTGCAGTAATTCAATTTCAGCTTGTAATTGGCTATTCACAGCTGCGCTATCACTTAATCGAACAGAGCGAATCATATACTATTGCTAATCTGGTATCCGAACACGGCGGACAATTTGGTCTTTGGCTGGAATGTCGATAGCATCAATTGCACAAGCGATGTTTATTTGCGCCTGTGGCTGATCCACAAATTACACCGACGAAGACAATGAGGTGGTCGAGATCGCCAGTGAAAACGAATGCGTCGAAAAGAATAAATTTAAAAGAAAATTTAACCGGGTGTATTGATCTACTATGTTGTCCGAACTGTAACAGATTTATGACGTGTCCCTTTATATTACAACGTCGCAAATTTATTATATTTTATAAGAATCTGAGTTTTGTTTTGTTTAATTACCAGAATAATTAAACTACCATGTTTGTGTGAATAGATTAAAAAATTGTTAGATTGAGATGAATACTGCTTTTCTTATGCTTTTCCTAGTATTTCTAGACCTACTACAATTAAACGTAGAAATACTAGATTAAAATACAGATTACATAAAATTCATCTCAATCTAAAAAATAATTATCCATTCATTCACATGCGTACATACATAACTTCCGTTTATTATTAAGTAAAAATCATCCATTCTTGTCACCCATTAAAAGTACTACTAAACTTATTTGATTAACGTAATTGGTATTTTTGCTATTTGTAATAAAATAAAACCCATTAATTGATATCTCAAAAAGAAACTGAAACTTTATAATAAACGAAAATATGTAATTTAAGTATTGACTAACAAACATTTTCATGAGTTTTCTCGGCGCTGGAATAACACAAATCTCAGTTTGTTTGCATATCACAAAATCAAAATAATTGTATCACCATAATTACCAATACATATGTTTACATTTTCAGAACTCAAAATATGAAATGTATTTGTTGAAAACAAAATTTAGGAATATAAAGATTTTGAGCATCAGCGTGAGTTTGTTCACGTCTATACCGTACAAATCACAATTTATTTCAATAGGCAGAAACTCACAGAAAACAATATGAGTCTTTTTTTATACAAAAACAGGTCGCAACCTTGTTGTCAAACTATGCGGAAACATGTGGTACGAGTGCTTCCAAACGCTGGGGATTATAAGCGTGAACTGCAGTAGGTTAGGCTAAGGCTCATGATTAGGAAAAAGTGTTCTGGTAGAAGTAGAGGAAAATTGACTGGTTCTGGGGTATAACGTTACAACCAGTGAAATTTTAGGTGGAATAATGATTAACTGTCTATAATAAATAATTATAAGCAATA
>JASANE010001067.1:0-11661 GCA_030248225.1 Trileptium ribeirensis
TATGTGTAACCTTGGTTCATTTCATATTGCTCCGACTGCAGTACGTCGAATCTTCTAATCCAAGTTATCTTCAGCCACACTTGCTAGCAAAATAGGTTTGGCACTTTTTCTGTAGAGGAAGTGAAATTTTTAAAATCAATGTTTGTTAGGCGTACTGACACCATAAAATTTAATAAGATTCTGCATTATAAACCAGTTAGTAACAGTTACTACGTTTTCATTACATACATTTTATGCAAAGTTTACTTTAAAGGTAAAGTGCTTATGCGAATAATGTTTATATCCCCACTGCTTGGAAGACTACCGTATCAACAGCCAAAGTCACACCCTATCGTCAATCAATTCCTGAGGGTCTGTGCGGCATATCCTTCAGCTATTTACGTTTTTACGTTTTAATCGCACACCCTTAGCTACCATTTTCGCCAATTAGTGTAGCGCAGACTACATATAGCTAATGCAGTGTATTTATTAAGTGGTGTTATTTTTTCTAAAATTTCGATATGTGTATCTGAAATATGCAAGATAACAAGATGGTACGCCGCACACCGTAAATAAAACTACAATGATTGCATCGTAAAAATGACAAACTTAGCCCCTAGCTACCTTCAAAGTTTTATAAAACAAGGGGGTATAAACTAACCTGTTTCAGCATCATGACACTGTGTAGGTCACGTGACATAAAATTAACAAATTTAAGGTTATGTTTTGATCAGAAATATTATTAGAATTATGCTGAATTTCTGGTAGTGCAATCCCAGAAATCAAGCAAAATCATTATATTGTTTGAGGCCAAATGTATAATTTGTTAAACGTTATAAATTCAATTGTTAAACCCATAGTTATTGTTGCTTTTGCAAGACCGCACTTTTTTCATGTGTTAGCACGGCGTTTTTTCTGATAAATTGAGCAACTGTGATAAAAGCAGGATTAGGTGAGTTCGTTTTACTATTAAACTCAAGATTGGTAATAAAAGTTACGCTAATAATAATTTTGAAAATTAGGATTTATTACAGCAGTATTTATAGTCTTGATAAGCTTGATCTTTTCGTTATTAGTATGGGCATTAATAATGTTCGATTTCGGTACTCGTTGCAAATGTACTGATTCAAAACGTTGAGTTGACTCATTTTGATGAAAATTTGCGCATTGAGCAGTTGAATATTAATAGGTTCTCCAGTTTAAAACTGAAGTTGAGATAAAATTACCCCTAAAAAATTAGGAATTACCCGAATCATAATTGCACATTTCTGCTTCTGCGCCCACTTTTTTTAGGCTTCACAAGGCAAATTTCTAATTATTCGGTAATTGTTGTGCCTTCATAATTACTTAAATTCTGGGTGCATATAATTTAGAACCAAAAAATTTTCAAATTTGTCGTTTCAATGTAGTACCCTACCCACATAATTTATGGGAAATTTTTAGGCGCAGTTCACTTGTCTAACTGCAAAAATCTAAATAAATACTTCATCTGCAAAACATTCAACATAACAGCCATGACGGCGAATGCAAAAGGGAACACTTAAATTACCCAAGTTTCTATCAACTAGTCTTCTATCAACTAATCAGAAAATCCACCGCAAGTTTGATTTAGTTTTTTTATAAAGCATTGACAACTTCAACCCAGTTTTAAGCATAATTGTTATCACCGCTGCATTAATCATCTTTTAGAAGAACGAACTATATAATATCAAAATTGAATTTCCATAAAAGTTTTTTTCTGCCGTGAGCAATACGTTCTAATGTGCATCTACTTGGTTCAGTTACATATACTTAACAATTCGATATGATGGACATTTCGATCAGTTAAAGTTCATGTGATTTATATGATTTCGTGCTACGTAATTGTTCATTGTTCTAAATGTATTCTATCATTATTTTCCATTGTTTCCTTCTTGAATCATCTATCTTGATTTTGGCTTGTACCAATTTAGGTCATAGTTTATACCATTTTTTTGATTTCGATACACATTTCGTTGTCTCCAGGGATTGTCCCGAGTTAATGTCTATTTTGTATGCATTTGGCTTCATCTGTCGCATTGGGTTCCACTTTGGATTTCATTTATTCTCTATTGTCCACTGATTGTTGTTGTTGTTCCGTTATTTGCATCAATTTGACCATATTTAGTTCAACGTTGGTGTTGCTTGATCACTACTGGTAATTGTTATTACTTCGTTTGTTGCAATTGTTGCTACTCGGCGGTGTTGTATCTTGATCCATATTGAAAGGTCCATCGTATTCTACGCCTTGTATTATAACTTCGGTAAATAATTGTTTCGATTTCATTCTCTCGACTGTTCTTGCTCATGTAACTTATTTCCAAGTGTGAGTAATTTGGTAATCATGATCATATTTCGATTCCGTTCTTGGCTGGGCCAACGAAATTTTCTGTTCACTCGGTTCAATATTTAAACGAACTTGTTGTAATTCTTCTGTTAATGTTGCTTGCCTTTGTATGAACTGCAATTGTTTTTGTTTTTGGCATTGCAACCTTTGAGCCAAAAGCGAAACTCTCTGAAACAAAATGTTCCATTGCTTAAGTTAGTAGTAATCATGATAAATTTAACAAATTCTCTACATTTAAAAACACTGACCTATACAGTTTATATAGTACGAAACTGAAGACATATAAGCCCTCGAAATGGTTTATTTTGAAGTTTGTATTAAAGGTGATCGTAGTGTAGGTTAACATGCATAACATCTTTTGGAAGCGTTCCCGCTTCCCTCGACTATAAAATTACAAAGAACCTCTAGAAGACCTACAAAGAACACTATTACATAGCGATATGAGTTTATGGATTGCTACACTTCTATATTAAAAACTTAAAATTTCAAAGTTATATATGATTTCACATTGATTTACTGTGATCTAATTCCCATTGTGTATAAGATGAAAATTGTGAAAAATTTCGCTTCAAAGCCTCTGCATAGTTGCTCGAATTTTGACGCATTCAGTGGATTGAATACATTCTGTGCATCTCATTTGGAAATTCCGTCTAAAGTATGCATCGAACTAAAGAACATGACATCGTTATGTTGAATCGCATATTTTAATGTTCATTTTTGATATATCCTTGCATGTAGAGTGTTGTTATCTTGATGAAGTTGGAGTCAGAAATCACATTCATGGGCGATACATCGGGGTTCTAGTCTACATATTAAATTTGTAACAAACTGCTGTTTCCTGTATAAAAAATTTGACTATTGATAATCTGCAACAGTTGTACAGCTGCTGAGGCTGCGATTCATTTTTTAAATGCCATGGTTTCAGCAAAAATCTTCTGCCAATAAAATTTGGATCGTATCAAGAAATCAAAAAGAAACGAACGGTGTCGATGGTCTAGTGAAATGTTTAAAAGAAGAGTCGACGAAGCCATTGAACTTAAGGTACAGCTTAATAGATAGAATTGTAAAATGCAGTTAGATTTTGTTATTTGCTCCATTACAAGTTGCATAATTGCATTCGATTGTCATGAAATGACACAGTTCAATTTTTAGTACAGTAAACTGCTATTTTAACAGCGCTTTTTTGTAGAATAAGACTTCACGAAAGTGCTGGCAATGTTGACAACAGATGTTTTGGCCACGTTATGTGAAACTTTTGCATATTTGAGTAACCACTGTGTACTTATTACACTGTACATTAAATAAATTATCGTAAGGCTTGAAGGCACTTACTAACACATGCATTTCTAACTGAATGCGATCATTGATGTATATGTTACGTATTTGATTCGTGCTTCACAGGTCTGTTAACACTTTATACAAAATTTCGTGCAATATACATGTATACAAGGGTTGCCTGTGTGAAGACCAAGGGCGCAGGACAGTTTGTTCCAGGCCTCCTGCTTATATTATCCGCGAATGACTGCTCCCACGTCTAGTTTAAGTGCAGAAATTTAGATCCTCACTTTTGGGTCTGTATATTCTAGTCAAAGTGATAACCAAAATACTCCTAGGCAGTGGTGGCCAGCACATTTTTCAGATAGATCTGCATCCCTTGAGTTAAGGCTCATATACATTTACGTAGCTAGTCATTTAATGTAAGAAAGATTTCTCGAAAGATTTTTCTTATACGTTTCAATGATATATTTAGCATATTAAGGCTATCATGAGAGCACGCCTATAAAAAGAAACAGGTCGAACAAGAACAGGTATTACTATTAGGATTGACAGTTGGTTAACACGATGGCTATTTGGACAGGCATGCTGTGTTCTTAGGGTAAGGCACCAGTTTTGATAGAACACGGTCCGATTGTATATCAACTACAGACGTACTACTGTAGTTTACTTTTAAAATTTAACAGTCGTGGCTTGAGTTAATCATACTGTGGTATCACCGGATATTTTGGACCACTTGGACTTGTAAAATATTGAAAACCATGGGAACCGGATTCGGTTTCCTCCTCATTTGCAAGTTGTATTAATCATATTCTACAACAGTTGTGCTCAATGGTTTATATTCAAAACGCATTCATTGTATGAACTACTACTTATTAAGTAATAGAAATTGTATCGAATATATTACTGCCTGTAGTACTTTTCTTGCATCGAGCCCTAACAATCTGCCATAAGAAATATCGTACATATTGTATATACTGCAACAACATGGTAAAACGATGCTTTACATTCTTGCTGGTACATACTACAGTTGTACCTTACTATGTAGATATGGCATATGTTTGAGGCATTACCAAGGTGATTATTGTATGCAGCTCCATTGCTTGTCTTTATTGCAAATAATATCGCTTTCGCCAATAAACACGTCACGTTGGTACAACACATTTTGAGTCAAAATATAACAGTTGATCTTAAAATGCCGAATTTAACACTTCGGTAAAGCCGCATGCCCATCTGGTTAAATGTTAGCTGTTTAGCATGCAAATCCCAACAATCACACGTTAGTCGTCCCAAACCAATATACAAAACTGCATTTAATACGTATTCGTAACACATTTGCAGTTATACGAGCATTTAGTTGCCTAAGCGTTTCAACCAGCAAAAATCAAAGAATCGTTCGGGAAGCGCGTTCCAATAATCGTCGATTCATATTTGGGAAGCCTTATGTATAAAACAGTTCTTCCTTTACTCATTAGGTGCCTTGCGCTCAGTTATAATAAACCAGACATTTAGGCCGCTGTCTTTATTGGCATAGAATCCTGTGTTGAGCATTTAACCCTACTCACAATCATTTTTAAGTTTTCACCAATTTGCCAAGCTTCTGAGATTGTTTCTGGATACGTCCATAAAATCTTGCAAACCTATTAACTTTGGTCTAATTTTTTTGGTTTATTCTATGGTGTAAACTTAAATTAGTACAAGAAAATATTATCCACATTAAATTTTATTCATCTCTGTGCTGCTTATTTTCAATACAACGAGTAAAGTTACTTTGCAGCCATTGAAATACCTAACGAGATTTATCTGTTATAATTTGTTATCATGAAAGCCTGCTTACAAAATAGCATAAAATTTGTCATTTCCAAAAAATAATATAGCAAGTAAGTAACATTGACAAGATGTTTTGAATCAAATTCAGATAGCTTTATTTATAGATTATACAACTCAGCCGATTATTTTCAGTTAAGTCGTTTTAATAAATTCAATGGATATTTATGCAATGGTCAGACTATAATTATATACTTTTCTATAGCTATGTTCAAAGTAACAGCACCAATATAAGCTTACTAAAATTTTAGAGCGCACTATTTCTTATAATGTCGTTCCTACTATGCTTTGCCCTAGAATCTGTAACCTATAGAGCTTACTGTGCGTTAGGGTACATTATTTTTTCACACTATTTCGGATTTCTTTATGTTCAGATAAACCTCCGCAATGTGCGATACTTTCGTTCTCTCATCATACATAATCTTTGTATTTTCAGGATGATGCATATAATTGATACCAATCATTTCCTTACCAGTGATGATATAAAATCTCGTTGCAAGTTTAATATGGTGCCAAATATATACCTCAACGGCATTTGGGGTGCGTATAGCTACATAAAAATGGAATCAGGTAAGCATTTTCCAAAATAGAGCTGCGCTGTAATAAGCAATACCAACTGAAAGTTGCGTCAATTTGTTATGTCTCCACACCAATTTATTTCTGTTTTTCAGCCACGAACAAAACAGCGTTTCAATATATATTTCAGTTGCAGTTAGAATTTTTGGCTAAATTTGTCAAATAAAACATGTAGCCGACACTTTGGAATTTTTGAAATGCTTTTCGTAATCTTACTTTCACTCTGACGCCTTGTCTTGTCGGAACACATGATTGTATATACCAACAATTAGTAAGACTGCAAACATGTAATATTGGATTTTATCTATGATATCACACATAATCAGGAAACAAAATACACAAATGTTTAAAATTTCACGCTGATATGCATTTTTGATTCTAAAATAACGCGTTAATTTTCGAGTTGATCAAGTATGCAATATAAAATTGATAGAAAAAGCACGTGAAACACGGTATTTGAGTGTTGATAATGTCATAGTTTTAAACCGTATATTTCAAGTTGATTATGCTATTAAAGCATTATACTGAAATTGTGAAATTTGTGACACATTTCTTATCGTAAAACATTTATGAAAACAAATGGTCTAACATTAATCTGCTTTGAGCTAAAATACAGCTAAAACTACATTAAATTGTGATGGGAATAACATTTATTCTTTAATTATGATTGATTTTGAAAAAGATCATCCTTTAAATATGAACATAAATTTTATTAGTTTTTAGCTCAAAGTTTTGAAAATAAATTGTTGTTTATTAGTCATAAATATTGCTTTCACGTTTCTACTAATGTGTGGCTGTACATAGTCAATGAATTTGAACCGATGCATGGATAGATATTTACACAAGTAAATCGCTCGGCTGATAAAAAAACGGCCAATACTCTTTAGCGACATAATTGAAATGCATTCTATGCCATTCTCGATATGCTAAGACTAAACATTAGCCTAGGCCTACCTAATATGATCCTTATGCTAAGCCTAAAAGTCTAAGTCGTGACGCCTAATCTCTTGGTTATAACCATATAACGTTTAACCCCTAAAACTAACATGTCAAATAAATGAAAATCATGACTTTTTTGAAATGGTTAATTCCCTAACATAACGTTTAATGTGGCTAATCTGAACGATTAATTCTCTAACGTAATGAATTGGTAATTAGTAATGGTGTGACATTGTTTTCGGATTTTGTCTAACTGTGTATGATAAATCATTATTTGTATGGTTACTTGGCAATGGTATAACGGGCCTGCCACTCAGCTGAATGCTAATAAATATGTTTTTTATTACGTAAGCATTAAGAAATAATGATGGTTATAATTTTCAGGCACGATTGTCGTATTCGAATTCTGCAAAGGCGGGGTCCAACATGCGATGCGTAACTAGTGGTAAATTCCATTAAGCCACTCGGCGCTACGAAATTATCTCCCAAATACAGCTTTTGAAAACCCTTTAAGACATTTAACTGCAGTATCGTAATATGTAGGGAATATAGACACAGGTAGAGCAGTACGCTTGCGTAATATTGGAAAATGAAATGAAATTATTAATCTGCGTTATATATCTTAATAGTTGATTGAAAAAATTGATTATAGAACAGCTATATGACGTCCTGAATGAGAACATACAATGTGTTGTTAGCCAGGATTTGGCTGACAAACTCGTATTATATATCCATCGAACCAGGACACTGAAAAGGTATTATCTTTGCTAATTATTTCGATTTAATGACACCGCATACCTCATTGTAGTACAAACTAAATTTCCACTGAATTTTATAAAAAAATTTCGAATAAAGCTTTTTGAAATGCAAGTCGCTCGCGTTCTAAGCGTATGGTCGTGGGTTCCATCCCCGATATGCAGGGCGTTTTTACATTTTCCTATTTTTTGGGTTTTCGCAAATTTCAGTGCAATTGGAATTAAAACAGAAAATTATTACTTGCAACTAGTCGCGTGGTCTGTGCGCTTACAAAGCCCCGCCCATATTTTGACCTACTTGACTGGTAACACGATAAAAATAGTTGCTTCCAAAGTTTAATCTCCATGAAGCACTGAATAAAGTGATTGAATCACACTATATTCGTCTTTACTGATATCGTTCTCATACGATCATATTTGGTTTTTCAATTTATATGTCAAATGTTAAGCTGTAAACAAATGTAATAAAATGTATAATAAGTCTTCCTTCGTAATGCGGTAATGGCTGAATGGTTT
Organism: Trileptium ribeirensis; assembly: GCA_030248225.1. NCBI lineage: Eukaryota > Metazoa > Nematoda > Enoplea > Enoplida > Thoracostomopsidae > Trileptium > Trileptium ribeirensis. The sequence continues at coordinate 8,233 of JASANE010001067.1, forward strand.
AGTGCATTGTTCACTACCGGTTAATACGCACTTAAGTATCTTAAATCTTGCTTCCTAGAAGTTTTATCACACTCGTTACGTTTATTACATCGTCTCTTCTTTTGCGAGAGTGTGTATCGCGTATCGTTGTATGGATGTTGTAAATGCGTCTCAACTTTATTGCTGTTTAAAAGAAGTTGCAGACTTATGCCAGCACAATAGACGTAAACTGCGACGTGCGATGTTATGAAAGTTCCTAAAACATATCTCGGCATGGCAAGACAAAAAAGCTAAAGTACACGCCAAATTTAAAACATATTGCAAGGGATTTATCACAGAAGGATGGATGTAACTTGTTGAAATTATAAATCGCTGTGACGCATTTCCTTTAAGGAAAAACGTGAAGGTTCGCCCAAAAAATTCGATGCGCCAGGTTGCGTTTCCGCAGCCGAGATTGTTCTATATGCTGTTTACGTTCTGTTATCATGATGGTAAAGATTATTGTCATGCTGTGTGATATATCAGGGTATTGTTGTGTTTCGGCAATAGCAGTCACAACCTAGTTTTAGTGAAAACTAAAGCATAATTACAGTTACATAAACTACGTTGTAGGTAGCTAATTTATTGATAATTTTTTTATGACACCAAATATCGACATGGAGATTAGCCGAAATTTAGAAATAATTTTAGCTTATTATATAAATTATGTTGTATGTGCGCTTGTACCCTAAGGAAGGAATGTGTTTGCTGCAATCTCGTCGGGCGCAACGGGTGTTTAACACAATTCATTCGAAAAAATAAATTGCCAAGTTTTAGTCAAAAGTAAAGTTGCCGTGACTATCATTTGCATTAGTCCATGTGTAAATCGATATTTCGCCAGGAGCTGACAACCGATTTCGCTTAGGATAATCTCATGTTCAATATTTGTTACTATAGACAAAGTTAACACTACATGTTTCAAACGCCTTTTGCACAAAAAAGTTTTGAACACGCTTCGACTCTTCCAAATGTTAAGATTTTTTAAACAATATATTATGCAACAGTGCCAACATAATATGATCTTTGAACGAATTATTAATATGTTATATTATACATATCTCGACGTTAACTGTATTAACATGACATAGGAACTCGTGCACTGCCTATTGGTTTTGGATTGGATGGATGGCTTAAGTTTATAACTGGATATCTGATTCAATCACAAAGCTATATATTTTAATGAAAACTTTTGTAGTCAAAACGAAAAATGTTTTGAGGCATAGAGTGATCCACATATTTTACTAACTAATGTGGTTCATTAACAAATAATTACCTTAATGAATAGAGTATTGTTTAGGTACATCAACTCCAAAACAGTCGACGGACCATGCCTTTTTACATCCTTTAATACCTGGCAACTTTTCCACGCTTGTCTGGATCCAAAATGGTTTGATTAACTGCAACGATGCTGAGCAGTTTAAAAAACGGCGACCACATGTGTACAACGACGAGATATTATGTGCGGCCTACTATGGTGCACTTAACTTTCGTGATATCATGCTTAACACTGGTCACCTGAGCGCTGACGCAATACCAGGTAACCCAGCAATTCTCAATACCGAAATTCTTTCAGGGATTATAAGCTACAATATAATCGGTTATCGGAATAGCAATATCAATTGTAAGACGCAAATAAATGCGTTTTAACAGGTATTTCATATCCAGGTCTAATGTAAAATTGAGTATCCCGCAAATCTTGCATAACTTTTTCTGCTGTATCGACAGATTCAGTATTATGCAATGAATACAGAACCGCCTTGATGGGCCATTTCTCAACTACCGCGAAAATTAGACTTTAATATCTGGTATTTGAATATCAAGGTAAATCTAGCATAGAAAGAAAAAGCGAAAACCAATTTGAAAAATTAAGCAAATGAAGCAAAAACGAAAACTTATCTAAAAATCAAACAATAAAGCAAAAACAAAAGCATAATAGTCCATACCCTTGCCGCCTAGCTATGTAACAAGTATTATTCACTGACTAACCACCATTACAAATGGTTCAGAAACGAAAGGAAATTCGTTTGGATCGCCCGTGTCGAACCTGTAATATGAATATAGCTGAAAATTGTAAAAGACACAACTAGGGCACTATGTGTTTTAACTCTAAAATACTACTATGGGTTGTTTTTCTTCGCTATAAAGCTGTATTCTTCATGCGAAAACGGCATATTTCAAGGTTTTGGCGCATTAAGACCCAATCATGGTTAGGAAAACACTAATTTACCAGTTTTTATTTCATGGTTAGAGGGGCAGTTGAACTTTTCAGAGATTTATGTTAGATATCGAATTGCATGCAGATGCGTAAAGTTGCTATATTTCTTTGCGAATAAGCTATTTTGTAATATTGTGGCAATAATCATAGTTCATTGGTAGTCTATTAACAAATTTTTATGACACGAAATATCCACACGGAAGTTAGCCGACTTTTAGAGCACATCTACTTTATATCTGGTCAAAATAATTTTTATTGCCGTAAGCACAGCCCAGGTCATGTATCTTGTTGATATAAGACGTAAGTAGGCGACTAATCTTTAGTCCTGGTATCATACGTGCAACTAAGCTTACATTTGAGGGAGGAAGCTTCCGCTTCCAGATCTTTCACGCTAAGCTGTTCATTTATCTGGTTATATAGCACACCGCCGATGAGGGTATCTAACAAAATATACTCTCCAACAGTATCAGAAGAATCTGACATTTTAATGTCAATACTTAAATTCTTGCATTTTTCCTAATAAAATTCATGCAATCCCACAGGTCCAATAATCTTTTAAATTCCGGCAAGTCTTTTTATATTATAGACGTTATGTGTTTTTAGGTAACCCTTTAATCAATGTTAATACGGGAACTACTGCAAGATGTGCCCAAAAGATGGCTAAAATTAAAAGCAGTTTTAATTTCTGGTGATACAAATTGTTGCTTATAGTAACAAATAATAGTGGTGAGAAATTATGCCCGTAACGGCCACTCTATTTTTATTGGGACAGGACCGGGCTTCGACCCTGGTGTGAAAATTTAGGGCTGGCCCGGCCGCCGATTCATAAAAAAACCCGATGCTTAGCCCAAAACTCCGCTATATGCCTGGCCCGAATAATTTGAGAAGAGACAAGTAAAGATAAATTGAATGCAAATGTGCATGCATTTTTAGCTAACTTATTGCGTATTTGATTATGCGTCGTTGAAAACTGGCTAGAAGCCTGCAGAAAATGCTATTTCAATCTGTTTAAATACCGGGTTGCTAAGCAGTTTTCTGCTTGATAGTAACTGTTTTCAACGATAGTTGGTTTTGCGGATTATTATAAATTGAATGGCTTGGTTCTGTGCCGTAGCACTGGGTCAGAAACTACTGAAGCAGGGTCACTGGATCGCCGGGTCACTACTCAGTACCACGATTGGGTCACTACAATGACA